>CABHPH010107071.1:0-41307 GCA_902168325.1 Peromyscus nudipes
TTTTTTTTTTTTTTTTTTTTTTTGAGACAGGGTTTCTCTGTGTAACAGCTCTAGCTGTCCTGGAACTAGCTCTATAAACCAGGCTGGCCTTGAACTCACCAAGATCTGCCTGCCTCTGCCTCCCAAGTGCTGGGATTAAAGGCGTGCACTACCACCACCCGGCTAGACTGGATAATTTAATGCAAGCTAACTAGAAACAAGCCAAGCTAAGGCTGGGTATTCATAAGTAAGAATAAGTCTCCATGTATTTATTTGGGAGCTGGGTGGTGGGCCCCCAAAGACTAAAGAGTAAAGAGAAAAAAAAAAAAAACCACAAAAACCAATGACAATGCTGTCCCAATGGAATGTGGCAGAAGCAACAGGGGGTAACACTTTCAGCCTGCTGGAGCTGGGAGCTACCACACTGTGTGGAAGCCCACAGTGGCTGTGCACTGGAGATGCTCTGAGTACGGGAGCAGAGCGACACCCAGCCCCAGCTACCATCTGACCGCAGCTTGCTGAGCTTTGTCAAGGCCATGCTCCATGAAAATTGTTATCTTAAGCCTTTTAGACTTTAGTTTACTAAGCTCAGCAGCTCACTGGAGAAAAACACCAAGGACCAAGTTGAGATCTGTGACTGTGAATTCATTTTCTGCGGCACTGGGTACAGAGCTCAGGGCCCTGGGCATACTGGCCCACCAGCTAGTCCTACTGAACTGTATCTCCAGGCCTTAAGGTTGTAAATTTAAAGTGATTCTTCCTTGCCAGACATGGTGACTCACATTTGTGATCCCAGCACTCAGGAGGCTGGGGTTCGAAGCTAGCCTGGGCTACACAGTGACACTGTCACAACCAATCAACCAATTCTCTCAGTGATATCCAACCTATTTTATAGAGATAAGAGGCTACACAGTCCCTGTGCAGGGGAAGACAAGGTGAAGGAGAAAGAGAGGGATCGGCTTCTACTAGGCACTGTAGGTAACTGGGAGCCATGGAGGGTGGCTCATTCAAAGCTATTACAAGCTGGGTATGCTACATCCACTCTAGGAGTACAGGATCTAGCCTCAGGTGAGCTCTGATGTGAGCAGAACAGGAGCATTCCCAGAAAGCCAGGCCAAATTCTGAGGTCTAGGGAGTCATATATGGCCAATGGATTGGGAAACAACCTTGGTGTTCCCATCTGGAAAACGGAAGCAATGGGCTTAGGTCTCTAAGAAGCTTGCTAGCTGGCTCAGAGACTGGAGACAGGAAACAGACGTTCATGGTTGGATGGGCCCGAATGTTATCTTCCCGCTGGAGGTGTGGAAGAGGGCTTGCGGGCTTGTCCCTAATGATGTATTAGGCTTTGTTCAGGTTCCAGGTGTCACAAAAAGCCAACTCCGGGTGGTTTCAACAGCACAAATGTTTGAAGCCCAGGGGCGTTTGAGCTTTCAAGTGCACTTTGACCCAACAGGGCAAAGAGGTGACAATCCTCAGGTTCCTGCTTTCATGTCTCAGCCATATGTCCTCAGACTCACTCTTACTCCAGGCTAGCCCTCCTGTTAGGTCTCAGGATGGCCACCAGTTAGGTCTGAATCTAAGACTTCTCTTCATGTTCAGTGGATACAGGGAAAGCCTACTTTCCAGAGAGTGCAAATAGAGATCTTTGCTCTGATTGGCCAGGCATAGGTCATGTGTCCACCTGTGAGCCACATAGTGGCCAAGGGATAATAATATAGTAATTGACCTGAGCAAATCAGGGGCCATCTTGGAATTGGATGGCATCTGCTAGACAGGAATCCAGTTAGGAGAGAGGGGAGAGAATGATGCAGGCAAGGCCATCCCACCTGACAGTCTGTGGCTTCAAAGCACCAGGCAAGGACTCAAGACATGTCCCTGGTTGGCTCCACCCTCCAGAGCCAACTAGAGTCTGTGCTCTACCTGACAGGAAGTGGTTGAGCACCAGAAAGGAGGGGTCTCCCATCTGGGCTAATTCCGGCCAGCAGAGCCAGGTGGCCTTCTGCACCCCTATCCCCACAGCCATCCATGGCATGAATCCAGGTCCTGCCTGGACCACTTGGTCCACTTGGGTGCAGCTGGAAACTAAGTGAGTTGAGAAAGTACATTGACAAGGCCGGGTAGGGAAGTGACCAGAGTCTTCCCTAACACCAAAACCAACCAACAATAAACAAAAACAGAACAAAACCAAACCAAAAATGGGGCAGAGAAGGATGCTCTTGGGTGCCAGGGGACAGCACAGGAAGTGGAAGCTGCCTGCCTAGTGGGGTAGGCAGGGACTAAGGAAAGACACTAGCTCAGTGCAGTGCCACGGGCCAAAGCATAAACTCTGGCTTTCTCAGGACTTCTCCTTTCCATGGGCATGGTGGTCCATGCCTTTAATCCCAGCACTTGAGGCAGAGGCAAATGTATCTCCGAGTTTCAGGCCAGCCTGGGCTACATAATGAGACCCTGTCTCAAAAAATAAAACACAAAAACCTCCTTCCTGCCAGGCAGCGGTAGCACACACCTTTAATCCCAGCAGAGGCAGGCAGATCTCTGTGAGTTCGAGGCCAGCCTGGTCTACAGAGTGAGTTCCAGGAAAGGTACAAAGCTACACAGAGAAACCCTGTCTCGAAAAACAAAAACAAAAAAAAAACAAAAACCAAAACAAAAACAAAAAAAAACCTTAACAGAGAGCCACCAAAATGGCTCTGTGGGTAAAGGAGATTGCCACACTGGACTGAAGACTTGGGTTCGATGCCTGAAACCTATGTGAAGGCGGACGCTACACAGTTGTCCTCTGACCTTCACGCCCACATCATGTACAACAATAATATCCCACAAACTCTTAACCCAGGCGCCCACATGAGGTCATGGCTCCCTGGGAGGAACTCGGGTCTACCTGCCAGCCCCCTCCCTGCTGCTCTCTTGTAGACTAGATGCTGCTACAGGGCCTGTCTCCACACTTGTCCAGCAGGACCTCATCCCCCAAGGCTGGGCTCATAGGGGCAAGGGAACTGTAGACAGCGAGGTCATTGTCTAGCCCAACCAAGCCCAGATCCACAGCTGCCAACCCATCTGGGCCACAAGGTCTTCTTGAGACCAGCCTGCTCTATGTGGGGACATTTGTGTCCCAGTTGCCAAGGGAGACTCAGATTCTCCACTGAATACTCTCTGCAGTGTCCTGATGGTGACCCCAGAGCACCTCTGACCAGCCTGGGAAGGGCCGGAGGGACAAAGCCACTTTTGGCCGCAGGGGCGGCTGGTAGCTGACGTTCATCAGTTCACCAGCCCGGCTACCCCTGGGTGTCACCAAGTACATCTTGTTTTCTTGTCACAGCACGCATGACAGGGCAGATGTTTCTCATCAATTCTGACCGAAGGATCTCCAGACCCTGTCCACCCCATGGCACTGCCCTGTCACCTCCCCATTCTCCCTGGCTCTGTCACAGTCTGTCCTGCAGCTAGAGGGAGCCTTTAGAAACACAATTTAACTACATCCCTCCTGGTCGAGAGTCCAGTGCGCAAGCTCAGGGCCCATGTGCACCAGCACTCCACATGCAGCTGGGACAGTGAACAAAGCTGCGTTTGCTTCTGTTTCCAGCCCATACTCCTTTTTCTTGTCCCTGTTCCCCGAACGGTACAGTATAGGGGCTACTAGCTGGAATTTACATCGCATTGGATTTGGGGGTTTTGTTTTGCTCTCTCGAGACAGGGTCTCGTGGTACCCCCAGGTACCTCAAACTCATATGCAGGAGGGCTTTGAACGTTTAATCCTCCTGCCTCCACCATCCTCTTGCTAAGACTGCAGATATGTGCCACCACCTTATTAAGTTGGCAAGGACGGAGGACCTACTGTGTGCTGTAGGTTTTGACCTCTCATGTCAAATCCCCCACTGGGCTGCTTCTCTCTGAGATCGCAGAGCCTCTCCCTGCTGCTGGGTGTTTCCCTCCCGGACACCTCAGTCCTCCACCTGGGGACCAAACAGAACACTTTCCTCTCACCTGGGGAACCCAGTACACTGGTTACTTTTCTTGTTGCTGGGGAAAAAAAAACCAAAACCTGACATAAGCAACTTATGGCAGGCGGGAGTTATTTTGGCTCACAGATCCAGGGTACTGTCCATCATGATGAGAACGGTGTGGAGGCGGGGCTTGCGGAGGCAGTGGGTCACCTGCTAGCCTTAGTCAGGAAGTGGAGAGAGATGAAGGCTGGCGCTCAGCTTGCTTCCCCCTTTTTACTTAGTCTGGGTCCCTAGTCCATAGGAAGGTGCTGCCCACAATTAGGGCGGGTCTTCCCACCTCGGTTAACCTAATCAAGATAAACCCTCATAAACATGCCCGGAGGTTCGTCTCCTAGGTAATTCTAAATCCTGTCAAATTGGAGATCAATATTAATCATCACACATTGAAACTTACAAGCCCAAACATGATCTAAAGAGTAGCGGTCACTTTGCCAGAATAATCTCCTCATTTCCAAGGGACACCTAAGGTGATTTTAATTAGTTTCCCAACAGGATTTTGCATATGCAGTGGGCAGGCATGTACAGGCTGCTGCGTCTCAGAAAGCAAGATGCTAAGACATGAGCAATTGTGGCAGCCGGTGCCCATGAATCAGCAGCCCACTCCTGGGCACAAGCCCAAACCTGTGGCACCCAGGTCCAAGGGGCCTCCAGGGCTCTCCTGAAGCAGCTGAGAGCTGCAGTAGCCCAGGTGCTTCCCAGGAAAGAGAGACACAAAGAAACAGCTGGGCCGTGAGAGGGCACCTGCCACCAAGCCTAACAACGTGACTCCACCCCCAGGACCAACCTAGTGGAAGGAGAATCAACTCACACAAGCTGTCCTCTGAACTTGTGCTGTGGCATGCAGTCCACACACACACACCCTGAATACACAATAAATAAATATGTGATAACTTAAAAAACAAAAACAAAAACAAATTAAAGAAATAATCGTGATGGTCAGGCATGGTGGCTCTGTTGGATTGTTTTGTCAACTTGTCACAAGTGAAAGTCATTTGAGAAGCGAGAACCTCAATTAAGAAAATGTTCCCCCGCTGAGCGGTGGTGGCTCATGCTTTTAATCCCAGCACTCGGGAGGCAGAGGCAGGTGGATCTCTGAGTTTGAGGCCAGCCTGGTCTACAGAGCAGGTTCCAGGACAGCCAGGGCTACACGGAGAAACCCTGTCTTGAAACCCCACACCTCAAAAAAAGAATTCAAAAACTGCAGGTACAAACTGTAAATGCTGTGGCAGGCTGTGGGAAGGTGGAGAGGATGGGAGCTAGCCAGGGGTCTCTGGACCTGAGGAGCAGGGTGGTGCTGAGCCTCCCAAGATCTCCAGTTTGTTTCCATTTGCCTCAGACATCCCAGGCAGAGAGCAGAAAAAGCCAGCAGCCAGAATACTGATAGACCCACACATAAAGACCTCCTGCCTTTAAATCCCAGTGCTTGGGAGGGAGAGGCCGGCAGATCTCTGTGAGTTTGAGGCCAGCCTGGTCTACAGAGTGAGTTCCAGGACAACCAGGGCTGTTACACAGAGAAACCCTGTCTTTAAAAAACAAAAACCAAAACCCTGGGGAGAACTTGTTCTCCACTCAGAGAACCAGAAAAACAGCCGCCTAACAGGACACAAAACCTCCAAGCCGCTCTGTTCAAATACGGTTTGTCCCACCAACGTCATGTTGAGGCTGGATCCCAAAGTCAGTGCTGGTGTGGAGAGAGTGTGGGGCCTTTAGATTTGGGATCATGAGGATGTACTCTGATAAAAGGGTTAGTGTAGTTCCAGTGAGATTGTTAATTGTTTACTTTTTCTTTCTTCTTTGTTCTCTGCTCTACTTATCCTCTCTACCCGCCAGCCCCACCTATCCTTCTCCTGTCTGTTGGCCATTCAGCTTTTTATTAGACCAATCAGGTGCCTTAGGCAGACCAGATGAAACAAATGTAACACATCTTTACATTGTTAACAAAGGCGGCAAAAACAAATGTAACAACCTTTATACAAAGTAATATTCCGCAATATAAACAAATGTAACACATCTTCACACAGTTAAATATTCCACTACATTGAAAGAAATCAAACGTAGATAAATGGAGCCATGTCTTAGATATTTTGTTTGCTCTGTTGTTTTAGGACTGGGTCTCAGCCCAGGCTGGCCTCTAACTTGTGATTCTCCTGCCTCAGCTTCCCAAGTGCTGGGATTACAGACGTGTGCCACCACCCTGGGCTGAAACACACTCCATATTGGTAAATGGAAGATTTGACATTGTGATGATGTCAAGTCTTCCCAAACTGACATTCACCCCAGGTGATTCCCATACAAATCTCAGCAAATTTTTTTGTAAATATAGGAAAGATTATTTCAAAGCTCGTATGGAAAAACAAAGCAACTGCAGCCGTTGAAACAACTGTTTTTTCTTTGTATATGGCGTATGTGTGTGCAGGAAAGCTTATGTATGTGCTTGTGGAGGGTAGGGGTTGACACGCGGGTGTTTTTCTTAATCACTTGGCACCCTTTTAAAGTGTATTATTTTTACTGTTGTTGTTGTTGTGAGAGAGAACAAGCACAGGCCCATGTGTGTGTCATGTGGAAGGCAGAGGCTAACTTTCGGGAGTCAGTTCTCTCCTTCCATACTGAGTCCCAGAGATCAAACTCAGCTTCTCAGGCTTACATGGCAAGCACTTTTATCTACTGAGCCACCCTGCTGTTCCTCTAGCCTTTTTTTGAGTCAGAGCTAGACCAGCTGACCGCTGAGTCCTCCGGGATCTACCTGTCTCCCCTCCTCAGCACTGGGGTCATAGGCATACCTGTTTGTTTGTTTTTGTGGGTTTTGTTTGTTTGTTTGTTTGTTTTTAGTTTTTTTTAAGGCAGGGTTTCTCTGTGTAGCCCTGGCTGCCCTGGAGTTCTCTCTGTAGACCAGGCTAGCCTCGAACTCAGAGATTTACCTGCCTCTGCTTCCTGGGTGCTGGGATTAAAGGAGTGAGCCACCACTGCCCAGGGTTTTTTGTTTTTGTTTTGAGACAAAGTCTCACTGTGTAGCCCCAGCTGGCCTGGAGCTCACTATGTAGACCAGACCAGGCTGGCCTTGAACTCACAAAGATCCACCTTCCTCTACCTCCTGAGTGCTGTGACTAAAGGTGTGGACCTCTATGCCTGGTACTTGAGACATAATCTTAAGTGTAAAAATATAAAAATTTAGGGGAAGGGGCTGTGGAGATGGCTCAGATGCTGGCCGGACAGAGTTCAGATCATTAGTACCCACATACAAATCAGGCATGGTAACCCAGGCCTATAGTCCTAGCACTACGGGGCAGAGGGAGAGAAACAGGAGACCCTCAGAGGCTTGCTGGCCAGCCTGTCTAGGTGAACCAGTAAGCTCCAGTTTCCATAAGAGACCATAAAGTGGCTGGGCAGTGGTGGCACACACCTATAATCCCAGCCCTTGGGAGGCAGAGGCAGGTGGATTTCTGTGAATTTGTGGCCAGCCTGGTCTACATAATGAGTTCCAGGCCACCTAGTGCTACATAGTGAGATTTGAGACCCTGTTTAAAAAAAGGGGGGGAGGGTAACGTAGACAGTGATAGAGGAAGGCATCCAATATCAATTTCTGGCCTCCATAGGCATACACTCACATATGTACGTGTTTACAAGTGTGCACACACATGAACATGTACACACATATAAAACACACACACACATACACACACAGTTTGGGGGAAACAAACCAGAAGGAAGTCTTTGGAGTTTAGAACTGGGCAGACAGCTCTCATTCTTGATCCAAAAAGCAGGAGCTGTGCTTGCCTAGTCTATATAAAGCCCTGGGTTTCATCCACAGGACTACACAAACCCAACATGATGGCAAATACCTCAGAACCCCTGCACTCTGGAGGGGAGTCAGGAGGCTCAGAAATTCAAGCCTGGGCTACGTGAACCAAATGAACAACAAACCACAAAGGAATGATGGGTAGCTTTGAATTCATCAAACGTAAATCTGTTCTCTATGAAAGGCCCACTGTTGAGAGAATGAAATGGCAAAGTCCAGACAGAGGAAAATGCTCACAAGCCGCTTACCCACCAAGCCCCAGTGTTTAGAGCATGTGAGAACTCTCACAGCTCAGCAACACAGAAGGCGGACAAAAGGAGAAAATGGGCAAATGAGGTGAAGAGACTGTGTGCCAGAGGGTCGCAGATGCTGGGTCTGCTGGTGCATGCTTGTCTGTGATCCGGGCATTGAGGAGGCTGAGGCAGGAGGATCATTAGTTTTAGGCCTGTCTGGACTACACAGTGAGATTTTGTCTTAAAAAAACCAACCAACCAATCAACCAACCAACAAACAAAAACCTTTTAAAAATGTATCTTAGTTAGGGTTTCTATTGTTGTGACTAAACACCATGACCAAAACAAGTTGGGAAGGAAAGGGTTTATTTGGCTTACACTTCAACATTGCTGTTCATCACTGAAGGAAGTCAGGACAGGAACTCAAACAGGACAGGCAGGACCAGCAGCCCAGGGATGGCCCCACCACACACCATGGGCTGGGGCCTCCCCCACTGATCACTGAATGAGAAAATGCCTTACACCTGAATCTAAGGAGGCATTTCCTCAGCGAAGGCTCCTTCCTCTCTGGTGACTCTAGCTGGTGTCAAGTTGACACACAAAACCAGCCAGTACATATCCCAAGTCTACATGTCTGTGCTCTGTGAGTACAACCCCACAGCCAAGAAAAGAACTTGTTTCACTGGGTATTTTAGGCTCACCTTTGGACCTGCTGCTCGGAAAGAAAGATTCCTTTTGAAGTATCATTGCTTGCTGATAAGGCCCTTGGCTTCCCAAGAGCTCTGAAGGAGACTGATTCACGCCATCCTGTTCTGCAGCCTGTGGTCAAAGACTAGTTCTGACTTTCAAATCTGATTATCCAAGAAGCACATTACTAGGCTCTTGCCGCCATAGATGGTGGTCCCTCTGATGGAGTCAGGCAAAGTAAACAGAAAACCTTCTAGAAAGGACTCACTATTCTAGATGCCGTTAAGAGCATTCACATACAGACATAGTAGTGTATGCCTGTGATCCCAGCACCAAGTATGCTGAAGAAGTTCAAGGTCTGTCTGAGCTACATAGTAACCCTGTCTCAAAAAAAATCAAGGGCTGGGGTTGGAGAGATGGCTCAGTAGTTAAGAGTGCATACTGCTCCTGCAGAGGCCCAAGCACACACACACACACACACACACACACACACACACACACAATTAAAAATAAAGAGGGCTGGAGAGATGCCTCAGTGGTTAAAAGCACTGGCTGCTCTTGCAGAGGACCTAGGTTCAGTTCCCAGAACTCACATGGTGGCTCACAACCATCTGTAACTCCAGTTCTAGGGAACGTGATGCTCTCTTCTGGTCTCCTTGGGCACCGTGCATGCACATACATACATGTAGGCAAATATTCCTAGACAATAAAGTAAAAATAAATAAACTATATCTTCATCTAGGTATTTTAAAGGGCTGGGAATGTAGCTCAGTGGCAGAGCACTTGCCTAACAAGTGCAAGCCCCTGGGCTCTTTCTCCAGCTCTGCAAGAAGGGGTGGG
Organism: Peromyscus nudipes; assembly: GCA_902168325.1. Classification (NCBI taxonomy): domain Eukaryota; kingdom Metazoa; phylum Chordata; class Mammalia; order Rodentia; family Cricetidae; genus Peromyscus; species Peromyscus nudipes. The sequence continues at coordinate 9,540 of CABHPH010107071.1, forward strand.
GGTAGAGACAGAGAAAGGCACACAAAGAGAATCTACAGACGGCGTAAGCACACAGCAATATGTTCACCATCACTAACCATTAGTGAATGCAAATTTTAAACCTCAACGAAATATCATTACACACCTATCAGAAGGACTGACATAAAAATTAAGGCCGACAGCGACACCACCACACGCTGGCAAAGCCGCAGAGAAACTGGATCACTCGCACTTTGCTGGCAGGAACGTGAAACGGTCCGGCCGCTCTGGAAAACAGTCTGGCAACTTCCTTTGAAAATTAAGCATGCAAATACCATTCAACCCAGCAATTGCACTGCTGGGCACTTCTCCCAGAGAAATGTGAGCTTATGCTCACACAAAAACCTGTACAGGAATGTTTACAGCAGCTTTACGCATAACACCCTCAACCTGGAAACAGCCCAGACGTCCTTCAACACATCCAAAGTTAAACAAACCATGGAACATCCACACGATGGAAAACTACTCGGCAATAAAGAGGAGTGAGCCATCGATACACAAGTGCCTGGCTGACTCTCCAGAGGCTTCTGCTGAGTGGGAAAAGCAAGCCCCCGAAGGTTACATCCCGTGTCATTCCATTTATGTGGCATTCTTGAAATGCCAAAGATGCAGAGATGAACATAACAGGGGAGGCCAGGGGCTGAGGAGTCGGGATTGGATGGGGGGATGGGGCACACAGCTGGAGAGGGATACAGGGCAGCCTGAGGAGCCCTTGGTTGATGAGTATGTTGGCTTTGACTGTCTAGCTTGTGACACCTTTTTTCTAGCCTTGCAAGAATTGGCTATTGGGGGAAATTGGATACATCAGAAGATCATATGTTATTTCCTATGGCTGTATGTGCATCTACAATGATCTCAACACTAGAAGTTTACTTTTTACAAAGGGTAGGGCTGAGGAGATGGCTCAGTAGGTCAAAGCACTTGCAGCCAAGCCTGATGACCTGAGTTCAATTCCCAGAGCTCACACAGTGGAAGGAGAGAACTGACCCCTGCAAGTGCTCCTCTGATGTGGAGGCATTCTTGTATAGACACACACACACACACACACACACACACACCCTAAACAAATAAAAACGTTTAAAAAATGTGTGGCTAGGGTCTGGGGAATGTGGCTCAGTGGAGTACTTGCCCAGTGTGCACAGACATGGGTACAGACCCTAGCACCATATAATGGCCTGGAAGACAGGAGGATCAGAAGTTCAAGGTCATCATCAGTTACCTAGGAATTTCAAGGCTAGTCTGGGCTATATAAGACAGTGGGATTTGGGGGAGAAAACTTAACCAAAATCATCCTGCTTCCTTCTCATTCCTCTGAGGTGTAAGATAAGCTTTCAGGGACCAATGTGCCATGCAAAGAGTCCAGCTGTAGCCAGGAGACAGGGGCCACCGTGGTCATCTTTGAGAAATGACGTTGGAGAAAAGAACTGTGTTCTTCCAAAGGCTGAGAAGAAAAAAAAAATCCCTGTGTTCTGTCAAATCTTAAACAGCAAGTTTTGGGGCCTCTGGATGTGATGAAGCCCAAGGCCACTGGATCTGTCCTCATCTGTCCCCAGTTTCCCTGATCTCCTAGGCCTCCCCTGCCAAGGTGCCCTGTCCTTCCCAGTCACTGTCTTCTGGGAGGGAAGCTGGAGAACCCTGTCTTCAGTGCAAGAGGCTAAACTAATGCAGCCTTGTTAGTCATGTGACACGCTTGAAGGCCATCCCTCCTCTTTGTGGCCTCAGTTTCCAAATAATAGCAAGGTAACACCGGGTGTGGGGGGGGGAGGGTGGCTGTGGCGCACACCTCTAATCCCAGCACTTTGGAGGCAGAGGCAGGCGGATCTCTGTGAGTTCGAGGCTAACCTGGTCTACAGTGTGAGTTCCAGGATAGCTAGGACTGTTAATAATAATAAAAATAGCAAGGTGGCGCCTTGAGGGTTCCTTCCACCCTTTCTCCCATGATCTCCCCTGACTGACTTCCACTCTGTAAGGATAAGGCAAGGACCAGGTCTGAGAGCTCTACCTGCCCCTCAGATGTGCACAGTAGGGCTTCAGGAGACAGTGCTTCACAGTCACTGATCCACCGGCTAGCAGGACCCAGTTTAAAAACAAGCTGGTTTTCTCTGACCATTGCAGCCTCCCCCACAGGGGCCAGGTCTCCTGGATCACACGGTTGGCTGGGCAACCCCCCTCTGCAGCTGTGATCCAAAACCAAGAATTACTGCTGCTGTTCCTCTCTTTGAACACTCTTCCCTGTCTCCTGGCAAAATGCTGGTGGGCATGAGGTCCCAGGCCCTGGACCTGGCTAATCAGGGTCTGTACTCCAAGGTGACTGTCCCAGAGTTTTTATTGCTGTGGTAAAACATCATGACCTAGACAACTTATAGAAGGAAGAGTTTATTTGGGTTACAGTCCCAGAGGGATAGGAGTCCACAGCAGTGGGAAAGCTGGAAGCAGGCAGCAGACATGACAGACAGCTGGGACAGAAGCTGAGGGCTCCCATCTTGAACCACAAACAGGAAGCGGAGAGAGAAAACTTGGAATGATGTGAATGTCTTGTAACCTCAAAGCCTATCCTCAGTGACACACTTGCTCCAGGAAGGCCATGTTTCCTATACCTCCCCAAACAAGGCCACCAACTGGGGACCACATATTCACATGCTATGCACTTCAGATCACTGAGATATCTTGTCATGACTTGGAACCAAACAGCCCAAACAGTCGGGGTCCAGATTCCACCAGACCATCTACACTACAAGAGAGAAGCCAAGATGCATTCTTCCCCACCTGAGTTCTGTCTCCTAAACACACACACACACAGAGATACACATACACACACACACACACAGACACACAGACACACACACACACACACACACACACACACACATACACTGCCCAAGCCTCCTTGAGTCAAAAACAAACTTCAGACCATAACTGGGAATTTGGGGCCCAGCTGGGACAGGGTGGGACAGGTAGGCCCTGAACTAGGGATGAGGTTCTACAACAATCTGGAAGACAAAGTGCCCAGCCATGGAGGCTCAAGACCTCTTCCCCCACAAGTCACCCGCCCTCTTCAAGGTCCCTGTCTAGGCCTTAGCTAGTAGAGAAAGCCACTAGCGTACAGTGAGGGGAGGTGATAGCCCTTCAAACAACAACCTCAAGGTCCCATGTCCTGGGCCATCTGCCTAGGACATAGATCCCAGATGACCTTTTAGGAGCACCACTGAGACCCAAGTAGGCATCATGAATGACTACTTAGTCCCTGGCCCAGTTCTACCCATGAGGGAAAGCTGCCCAGTGTCCTGCTTTCCACTCAGTCCCTCTAGAAGAAGGTGTTCTAATTGGCCTGACATCTTGGGAGGCAGTGGTTGGGAGTGGGGTCAGGATGGGTCTGGAAGTTTCCCAGGCCTGACAGGTGGCCAGGGACCAGGACTGGGGGAGGCCCCACTGGAGGAGCTTTCTGCCTTCATCAGTGAAACATTCCAGCATCCGTCATGGGAAGGCGGCGGCTCCATGCCATCAGTCACCCAGGAAAGGCAAACAGCTCCAGCTGGGCCCAGCCCTGCTTCCCATAGAGCCCCAGCTTCAGCCTACCCCACCCAGAGCCAGGGGCCAGGTTGGGGAGAACCCCAGACCTCCACTGCCACTGAGGCCACCAGGGAGGTCTGACTCAGGCTCTTCTTGCCCTGCCTTCCTCTTTATACAAACACACACACACACACACACACACACACACACACACGGACAGAGGCTTCTACCACACCCACAGACAGCTGTGCACACACACACCCCTCAACACAAACCTATAGAGAAAGGGTGCCAGTACACACTTTCACAGCACCCCTAATAGGTGGGGCTCACTGGGGGCAGAACTGTGAGGGCTGGTGTCTGACACACAGTAGGTCATCTTTGATCCTTCTACAAACTGTGTGCATTTTTCTGAAGCGCATCTTCCTCCCGTTCCCCGACTAGGGTATGAGAGCCCCAGCACAGGGTCTTGGTCCCCTATTAAGGGTGCCCCCTGTGCCCAGCATGGGTCTTGATGCACAGTAGTAAAGCATGAAAGGCTGATGGGTTGAGTGAATGACAGGACAGCCTCAGCCAGACTACAAGAAGCTGAAGGAAGAGCAGAGAACGAACCCAGGTATGGTGGCACATGCCTGCAATTTCAGCCATCGGGTAGCTGGGGCAGGAGGATTGCGTGTTTAACACTAGCCTGGGCTACTCAGCAAGACACTGTCATATACATATACATACACATACACATACACACACACACACACACACACACACACACACATATATGAGAAAAAATATGGCTGGGCACAGAGGTGCACGTCTGCAACCTCAGCACTTGGGACGTAGAAACAAGTACATCCTCTGCTACATAGTGAGATTGAGGCTAGCCTCGGCTATGTGAGACACTGCCTCAAGAACAGTGGGGGAGGCTCCGTTGATAGAGCGCTTGCTGTACAAGCATGAAGACCTAACTTCAGACCCCAGGGCCGTGTAAAGAGCAGCACTAGTCTGTAACCCCTGTGTTGGGAAAGGAGGAGACAAGCGGGTCACTGGAGCTCATCCGCCATCAGCCTCTTGGAATCGGTGAGAGATCCTGTCTAAAAACATAAGGTGGAAGGCAACAGGGGAAGACATCATGTCACCTCCAGCCTCTGTGAGTATGCACACACTCACATAAACATGTACAATACCACGGACATACACTCTCCACCCACCCCCCGCCCCCGGGAGGGGGGCAAAGAAAATAAAAAAAGGTGGAAGAAAAGAGGGAAGAAAGGAAGCAAGGAAGCAAGGAACGCGCGCGCGCACGAACAAACAAACAAAGGAGGTCTGGGGATGGGGCCCAATTGTTGGGGCGCTTGCCGAGCATGCGCAAAGCCCTGTGTTCCGTTCCCAGCCACACAGTCCAGGTGCGGTGGCACACACTTCCAATCCCAGCACTGAAGGAAGCAGGAAGATCAGAAGACTCAAGGCCATCCTCGGCTATGTGGGGAATTCAAGGTTAACCTGTGCTATACTTGTGTGAGGCCTTGTCTAATTAAGTAGTTAATTAATTTTTAAATAAATGAAGGAGAAACAGAAGGACTCCAGAGCCAGAGCACTTGGCCAGCCTGAGGCCCTGAGCCTCAAATCTCCTCCCTAGGAATAGAGGTACATTTAGAAGACCCCATCACCTAGGGCTGGGGCTAGACTCTGTTCTGGGCCTGCTTTCTGGTTTCTGTTGCTGTGGCGAACCCCCCTCCCCCGGGGAGTCCAGGTTTCCAGGAGACAGGCTGACAACAGCCCTCCTTCTCAGCGGAAGCCTGAGGCCACAGAGTAATCTTCATGCCCACACTCCAGACCCTTTCTCAGCCTCACAGCACGTTCCCCCACCCCCAGGGTCAGGTGGCTTCACCCGCCTTCACGGGGCAGGAAGGGGATGGAGCTCAGAAGTGCACATCTTACCCAAGACGGAAAAGAGCTTGAAGTCAGATAAAAGCTAATATTTGCCAGGCTACATGATAATGTAATAGCAGCGAGTCACAGACAAATGAAAGAAGAGGGGAAATATCCCACTTGTAGTAGTGTGGGGAGAAAGTTGAAGACCTTTCAAGAAATTGGGAGATCCCTCCACCCCACAGAGCCAGCTTTCTGTCTTTCTCTGTTTCATTCTCTCTTCCTTCCTTTCTTTTTTCTTCTTGAGACAGTCTTGCTATATGCAGCTGAAGCTGGCCTTGAACTGGCAACAATTCTCCTGCCTCAGTTTACTCCATGCTGGCAGGCACTATGTCCTACCCTTTGACCTTTGTGGCTTTGGCCTCATTTCTACAAAATGGCTGCCGACCCTTTTCATATCAACAGTCACAGCAGGAAAGGAGGGAAGAGGACCTTGTCACCTCTGCAGAAGTCTTGACTTTCTTGCTGGAGAAGGGCCCCCACATTCACCATCCCTGAACAGCACAATCTCCTTTCACATCATTAGGGTGGAAGGAAATCATATGACCACACTTAGACCAACCACTGTTCCAGGGGAATCGGATGTTCAACACTGGGTTAGATCAATCATGATTCATCTCTGGAGCTGAGAGCACAGCATTTCTGCTGATTCAGCACGCAGACGAGGGTTCTTCGTTCAGACAGCCCGCTTAGCAGTTCCCAGGCATCTCAGACCCGCCCAGACACTTGACTAGTAGATACTGAGCCAGGACCAGGGCTGGGGAGATGGTTCAGCCTGGGGAGATGGCTCAGCCCGCAAAGTGCTCGCCAGGCAAACACGAGGACCTGAGTTAGGTCCCTGTCACACAAAAAGCAGGGCTGGATGGTGCACTTGTAATCCCAGGGCTGAAGAGGTGGAAACAGACAGATCCCTAGAGCTGGATGTCCCGCCAGCCTCGCTAAACCTGGGAGCTCCATGACCCGAGGAGAGATCTTATCTCAAAAAATCAAGTTGGTGTTATGAGGAATGACACCTGGCATTGACCTCTGGTCTTCACATGCAGGGACACACATATACTCTGTCTACAAATACACACACACACACATACACACACACACACCCCACGGGGCCTAAGTCTGTGTACTAATCCAAGCCTGTGCACTAACAACTCCCAGGTCACTGAAGCTTTAAGGCCAGGAAGATGGAGTCCTGAGCCATGGGCCTTCTTCAGGCCCTACCTCCATCAACACATCCCATGCCTGCTTCCCTCTGCTCGGAGCGCAAAGGCAGAGTTCTGCTGCTGACAGAGGACAATATCAGTGTTTGGGAAGGGATGTGTGGTTACAGAGCCCAGTGCAGCCATGGGGTGGGAGCTGAGGTGTGGGGGCTGGGCTGAGTCCTCAAGGCTCATTCTTTCTCCCACTCAAATCTCGGCAGCGACAGCTGCTAGGCTGTCATGAAGGGCAGCAAGGACAACAGGGTGGTGTCTTGGGTACAGATCCTCAGAGAGGCGTCCTTCCTAGTTCAAGGGTCAGAACAGTCTCAGAAGAGAAGCCCACACTCTCCAGGAGGGACCCAAGGCAAACTTCTGTTCCCTTTTTTTTTTTTTTTTTTTTATGGGAACATACACTTAATATGGAATTCACCACCTTTGTTGTTTCCGAGTTCACTGTTCAGGGGCCCTGGGGGTGTCTCATTAAAGTCAACACGGGGGCTGGAGAGACGGCTCAGCGGTTAAGAGCACTGGTTCCTCTTCCAGAGGTCCTGAGTTCAATTCCCAGCACCCACATGGTGGCTCACAACCATCTATAGTGAGATCTGGTGCCCTCTTCTGGCATAAGGTCGTACATGAAGACAGAGCAATCATATACATAAAATAAATAAATCTTAAAAAAAAATAAAGTCAACACCGCCCACCTTGAAATCTTCATCTAGCTGCTAGATTTGAGCGAGACAGAAATTCTACCCTCATTCAGCTCTGCTTATCTGTTCTCTCTTCCCCTGGTCCTGGCAGCTCCCCTCCCATCGTGCTGCTTCTGCCTGCCTTCATGAATCTGACTGCTACAGGGACTTCAGGGAGGTGGGACGAGACAGTACATGGATTTTTGTGCCTGGCTTATTTCACTTAGCACAAACCCTAGAGACCCGTTCTGTTGTATGTCAGAAGACCCCTCCTTTTCAGGGCTAAGTAGTACTCCATTGTGGAGATGGGCCATATCCACACCTGCTGATGAACCTCTGATCTATCGTGACTCATGCAGTTAGACTCAAGACTGTTCCAATCCCTCTTTGAGAGCCTGCTCTCAGTTCTCACTGGTGTAAACCCCGCTATGAAATTGCTAGATCAAAGCATAATTCTATAAATTTTTTTCTATGATATTTCTATATAGCCCTGGTTGGCCTGGAACTTACTATGTAGACCAGGCTGGCCTCAAAATCACAGAGATTCACCTGCCTCTGCCTCCTGCTGAGATGAAAGGCGTGCACCGCCGCCGCTGCCGCCACCACCACCACCCAGCTGCATTAAAAGCAATTTTTGGAGGGGGATAAGGAAAATGTTACTCCATAGGGGTGTCAGAGTGGGTGTGGGAATCATAGAAATGGTTCTTTTCGGAAAGATAAGGGGGTTGGGACTCTGAACACGGTGCAGGCCAGAGGGAAGTCACCACTCAGGAGCAGGGCAGCCAGAAGTAGGTGACACTTCTAAGGAAACATTGGAAGGGGACAACAGAGGCCGGCAGATCTCGGGGACTCTAAGGCCAGCTTGTTGACCTAGCAAGGGTGATAGAGTGAGGCCCTGTCTCAGAGAGAGAGAGGGTAAAATCAATCTCAAAAGTGTCCTAGGTGACACTGTTCAGGTGACATGGTTCAGTGGGTCCAGTGACAGGAGTGGATATCCACACAGCAGAGTGGACACGGTATCTAGACAGCGCCAAGACCCCAGAAAATGCTGCAGTCTTGACTGAGGAGGATGCAGGCAGAGTTGAGCTTGGTCAAGGAGTAAGTGTTCGTGAGAGAGGAAGGGAGACTGGCTTTGTGCCCAGCTGCCACAGGGGTCCTGGATGACAGAGGAACGTGGGCACGTTGACCTATAAGAGATCTCTGTGTTCTCTACTCTCCACTTAACCCCTCAGGGGACCAAGGGTCTTGGCAAGCAGTTTCCTACAGACCCCACACACAGGACACCACCCTAACCTTCAACCACCTCTTCACTTGACACATTGCTCTTGGTGTTGCAACTTGTCACAGGGGTCTTGGTCCCAGGTGGGGCAGTCACTTTGTAGATGTCTGTGAGTCTCCGGCTTCAGGCTTCTGCTCACCTCCGTGGCCCAAGTCTGTGCTCCAAAGTAAAGATCAGCTCAAGCTTGCTCAGTCCAGGCCCCAAGAACACCAGGCTATTGTCACTCCATCGCTGCCTCCCTGCAAAGGGTACCCCCCGAGTGGCATCCAGGTCCTGCTAGTCTTGTCAGGTCAAGTCCCCAGTTGTACCCTCAGACAAAACCAGCCGAGCAGGAAGCACCTTCCCAGCAGTGCATGGAGGGGCAGCCAAGGCTACCGCAGTGCCTCCTGGGCCTCCCAGGCACCTACGATTCATAATCCTCCTGCCTCAGTCTCCCAAATGTTGGGATTACAGGTATGTGCCACCAAGCCCAGCTGTGTGTGTGTGTGTGTGTGTGTGTGTGTGTATAATTTTTTCAGGGTCTTCCTCCACAGCCCTGGCTGTCCTGGAATTCACTATGTAGATCAGGCTAGCCTCGAACTTACAGGCATCTGCCTGCCTCTGCTGTTGGTATTAAAGGCTTGTTAACTTTGATTTTTGAGAATTCTGCATGGACTGAGTCATCTGGACGGCAGAGGGCTCCGCTGCCTTCACACCCAAGCCCAGTGCTGTGGTCACGTCACCCTTGACCTGGGCCCACAGGAAAATATTCCCTGATTCGGCAGCATCTACTATGTGCTCGTGCGTGCGTGCCTGCAACTGCAGCAGGATCAGGGCTCCAACAGAGAATTTCACTCCCCCACCCTCCAGTTTCTGGCCACATCCAGACAGTAAACCAGGGGGATGGGTACCCGGACACTCCCTGATCAGGTGCACCAAGACAGGACTGAAAGTCGAATGAGGGCTACCGAGCCTTCTTGGCTGAGCCCTGAGGTAGCAGGTGGTGGGTGCTGGGAGTAGAAGGTGCCAGTCACAGGGCAACGTCGCAGGTGTCCAGAGTGCAGCTCTCCGGCCTGCTAGCCACTTGCGAAGCACCCAGCATTCTTTGCATATTCACTCTTTGAACAACCTTTTCTCCTCAGGTTAACCAGTGCTTTCTCTTGCTGGGGATGAAGAATGCCGCCTTACATAGAAACTGGAGCCTGCACTGGCTGCAGGCAGCGGCTATGGGAGGAGACTTCGAAAAACTGGAATTGGTTATGGGGATTGCTTGGGGATAAGTTAGTCAGGATAGGCACATGGTTAAGACAGCTGTAGAGGCCTGTGGTGTGCAGCTGGAGCCAGGATACCTGGTGTGCAGCCAGAGACAGCATGTCAGCTCTGCTATTTGGAGTCATTTGGACTGAAGAGCCCATTGAAGACCGTGACTCTGGTCCTTGGAAGGAAAGGAAGGAGGAATTCCATTATGGCAGTGTGAGAACCAGTGGACAATATCCTAAACTCCCCAATTCTTTTTTTGTTTTGTTTTATTGCTGTTGTTTTTTGAGACAGTTTCTCTGTAGCCCTGGCTATCCTGGAACTCACTCTGTAGACCAGGCTGGCCTCAAACTCACAGAGATCCACCTGCCTCTGCCTCCTGAGTGCTGGGATTAAAGCTGTGCACCACCACCGCCCGGCAACCCCTGAATTCTTGACTCAGGACCCATATCAAAAACTGAGGGTTCAGCCTGGATGGAGTGTGCCACCGTGGCTCATCTGGCACAACAAGACTCCAAGTTCCATCATCAGCTCCACATAAGCAGAACAAAACGAACAACTGAGAGCAAACCCTGAGGATTGCTACCGCTTCCCTGAAAGTTCAACTGAATTCTTGCAGCCTCAGGACCAAAAGCCAAGACTGAAACCCAGACCTGGCCTGTAGAATGATGAATTACATCATTAGCAGGGGATCACAACCCCTCAGGAGCCTTTTGGTATGCTCTGAACCAGGGTCTCTGCAGAGATCCTTCATTGCTGGTGAAGGAAGGGATGGGTGGATGGATGGATGTTGAATAGATGGATAAGTGGATAACAGATGGGTGCTAGATGAGTGATCATGTAGATGATGGGTAGATAAATGGTAGATGGTTAAGTGGGTAGATGATGGGTAGATGGATGGATAGGTGGGGGGATTATGGGTGGATGGATGATAGATTAGTAGATAGATGGAGGATGGATGAATGGGTAGATGATAGTTGTATAGTGGGTAAATGATGGGTGGGGTGGTTAAGTGGTTGGGTAGATGATGGATCAACAAAAGGATGATGAATCAACAAAAGGATGGTGGGTGGATTCATGGAGGATGGATGAATGTGTAGGTGATGGATGGACAAATGGATGGATGAATGGGTCGGTGGGTAGATGGATGGATACTGGATGTCTCACTGCTGAGGCTGGACCTGACATTACCAGAACCCCTGGGAACACAACCGGTGAGGTCTTCAGACTATGGTCAAGTTGATATGAAGCTGAACACTGTGAAGACTTCTTCATAGCAGCAAAGCCCCAGAGTGGCCTGCGAGTGTACACACTGAAGACGCAAGACTGTCTCAGGATCCCACAGAGTTTATGAGTGCAACTGTATTTATCAGTCCCCTGGATTCAGGATGCCGTCTCCACTGGTGAGGTTGGCTCTGACAGCTCCCCATTGGCTTGTCAGAGAGCAGCTGAGCAGACGTATGGTCCGCTCTGACCAGGGTGGACACATGGTGCCCAGCAGTCCACAAGCCCTTCTAGAAGGGCTTAAGTTTGTTGCTCAGAAGGCTGACTGGAGTCCCACCTGGCCAGGAACATGTGGCCTCCCCTAGACCCATATTTGAGTTGGTTCTCAAACTCAGAACTTCCTATGGGGAGGAAGTGGTCTGGCCCATGAATGTCCACCCTCACGGGGACCTGTTGCCGTCTGTAGGAGGACGAGTTGTACCCTATGGGACTGTGGGTGGGGACTGGAACTCACTGAGACCTGGCTTGGGACAGGCACCAGGTGAACTGAGGAGAACAGCGCAGCACCAGGGACAGACACACGGGTGTTGCAGCAGTGAATCTGAATCCCTTTGTTCGCTCTCAGTTCCAGCTCCCCTTCACCGCACTGCTGTTAGCCGTTAGCTGGATGCTGAGAAGAGAGAACAAAGCCACCCCTTGCCAGGCCAAACATGCTGGGCAGGCCTTTGCCCTTGGGTTGCTAGCCTGTGCAGCAGTTCTGCAAGACTGTGTAAAGGGAGGAAACAAGGCCCCAACAGGGACCTGGTGTTTATCGCTCCTGTGTCCTCTCCACTGTGCGTTTCAAGCTCCTAGGAGATTAATAGAATGAGGTGGCAAAGACAGAGAGTGGGACACGGTATGGGTGACACATAGCAGAGGAAGAAGTGGAGCAGACGGATCAGGGATGAGGGATAGAGTAGATGGATGGATGGATTCATGGATATATGCACGAGTGCTGTGGGATGTTCTGTATGGCAAATGTGTTGCTAATAAAACACTGATTGGCCAGTGGCTAGGCAGGAAGTATAGGCGGGACTAACAGAGAGAATTAAAAGAGCAAGAAGGTGGAAGGAGACGCTGCCAGCCACGGCCAGCCACCGCCAGGACAAGCAGCCTGTAAAGATGCCGGTAAGCCACGAGCCATGTGGCAAGGAACAGAATTATAGAAATGGATTAATTTAAGATATAAGAACAGTTAGCAAGAAGCCTGCCACGGCCATACAGTTTGAAAGCAACATAAGTCTCTGTGTTTACTTGGTTGGGTCTGAGCGGCTGTGGGACTGGCAGGTGAGAGAGATTTGTCCTGACTGTGGACCAGGCAGGAAAACTCTAGCTACACACGAGTGTGTGAAGAGATGGGTGGGTGGATAGACGAGTGATGAATGGATGCCTGTGGATGAACAATAGACGGCTATGTGAATAGTAGACGGATGGATGAATGGGTAGGAAGATGAGTGGATGAATGGATCAGGAATGAATGGATGGATGAGTTGGTGGATGTGTAGATGATAGATGAGCAGTTGGATGAATGGGTAGACACATGGACAGACGGATACAAATATATGAATGATGGATGAGTGGATGGGTAGATGGATGTATTGATGAGGAAATGTGTGAATAAATGTGTGGATGGATGAATGGATGGATGAGTGGGCAGGCAAATGGGTAGATGTATGCATATATGAATGATGGAATAGTGGGTAGATGGACGGGCAGGGTGGATGAGTAGACAAATGGATGTGTATATGAATGAGTGGTAGATGAATGAATGAATGAATGAATGAATGGGTGGATGGATGGATGGATGGATGGATAGACAGATGAGTAGACAGGTAAATGAGTAAATGTAGGTAGGCATATATGAATGATGGATTGGTGGGCAGGTGGATGGGCAGATGGGTGGATGCATAGACAAATGGATGTGTATATGAATGATGGATGGGTGGTGGAAGGACAGATGGGCAGATGAGGGGTCTGACAGATGTGAGAAGAACAGACTTGGAGAGAGATGACACTGGACACACATAGAAGGTACTGGACAGATCTTAGTCTCCACGGATCTCCCCAACAAGGAAGATGCTGGGCCAAGCAAAGAGCTAGTGAGAAACTGAACCTCTTGTCAACAGTGATACCTATAGTCTCCTTTAAGGGAGGCTCTCCATGACTACAGGAGACAGTCTAAAGTTTTCCAGCCACACCACGGTGGGGTGGGTATGCTCAGGCAGAAGAGCTGTGCTTCGGGGCAGACACACTCCATCCTTCCATTAACAGATAATGACCTTCACAGCAGTCTTTTCTGAGTGACTGTGACATACCCATCAGACACCTGTGAGGTGCTAAGGAGTAGTGAATAAAATGAGTCATGTGGCTTTTTCCTTGGAGGGTTACCATGGAGACAAGGGAGACATGAAGAGGACGCTGAGCCAACACTCAGAGGCAGAGGCAAGCAGATCTCTACAAGTTCAAGGTCAGCCTGTCTACACAGTTGGGTCCCAGGCCAGCTAGGGCTATATAGGGAGATCCTGTCTCAACCCTGCCCTGACCCGACCAACCCCCTCCACCCCAAAAAAGAGAGAATGCTTTCCCCAGTGGAAGAGTTTTTTTGGGGGGAGTGTCATTTTAATCTGATGATTTGAAGGCCCACCAGGCCCCCGAAGGTCCACAGATTCATTGTGGCTACCTGGCAAGATCCAGGCAGCTCTTCTGGAAAGTTCCTATCACCCATAAAGTAGCCCAGCTGTTGGCAGCTGTCAAGATGTCCAGGGCCCTGGGCCCTGCAGCTGTCTCAATTTCTATATCCTGGTGAGTCTCCTCCCACTTTTTGTCTCCCCATCCCCCATACCAGCACTGGCTCTGGTGTCTGGGAAACTGGATATTGGGGGTCCAGGGAAAGGGAGGCTCTCCATCAGAATGTCAAGCTGGATGGGAGATTCCAGACATTTCCCTCAGCTCCACTCACCACCACAGGCTAGACCCCTCTACTCTAGCACAGGTTGGGACTCAGGATAGACTCAAGTCATGTGGCTCTGGGAGCACTGGCAGGGACAGACACTTGTGGTAGGACCTGAGGGGTGGCTGAACGAATCAGACATAAACAATGGGAACCTCCACCTCAGCCAAGATGGCCTCCAGCTGCCCTTGCACAGATCAAGGGACATGGAGCCCAGCACTTCAGGGCAGCATGGCTTTAGGTTCTGGTCATCCCTTCAGTGAGGCCGACTCCCTCTCCCGGGCTCCTTGTCAACTCTACACTGTAAGTAGGACCCAGAATACTTCTTTATAAGCTGGCGTCCACAGCTCTATGGGCAGAGAAGACGGTAAGGTTGGAGTGTTGCTCGGTGGGAGTCTGTTTGCCTAGCACATGCCGGGTCCCTCCCCAGCACCAAAAGAACAGGATGAAGAAAAGGCACAGGACCCCAGGGCTGACCCTTGGCGGCCACCAATCCTTTCCTTCCCTTCTCAGCTCTATGGCCAGATTAAGCTGTGACTGGCCTAAGGTCACACAGCAGATTCAGGGCTGAGCCCAGCCCAGTGCCTGACCCTTTTGCTATGAATTCCACAGTGTCCCCCACTCAGGGCCTCCTCCAGTCCCCTACACATGCCACTTACAATGCTGGGGTTCTTCATTCCCCTGGAGACCCCTGTTCAACAGAAATGAGTCTCTCCAGAAGAGCAGGTCCAGGGGTCCAGGTGTCGGGCCCTGCTCTGGGGCCAGACCCAAATATGCATGAGCACGTGAGAGTGTGTGTCTGTGTGTGCACATGAGGATGCCCGATGGTGCCTAGCCTCCTCGAGTGAGAGGAACACGTGGCAAGCTGTTGGCGCATCCTGCCAACACGGAAAGGTTAATTGTCACAACCGATGCCAACAGACAGACTTCCGGAAGATTCACTTGGTTTTGTTTTGTGGTTTTTTTTTTCTTTTTTTTTTCTTTTTTACAACTTTAAATACGGAATATAAATAAACTTTACATTTAAAAAATAAAAAGAAAGCCCCCAAAAATATAATCACCAACTTTACAAACTGAAGGAAGTAGACCTGGGAGGGGGAGGGAAGAGTGCGGGGGGGGGGGGGAAGGTGGGTGCGTCAACCCCAGTCCTCCTGAGGGCTCTAGGGTTCTCCCTCTCTCTCCCACTTCCAGTCTACCCGCTAGCTTCCTGGAAGAAGCCACCAGGTAAAATCACCAGAGATCTGAGGGGTAATGTGTACGCAGAGGAGAGGGCAATAGGGCTGCCTGGCCCTCCCTTGGGGATGACCTGGCATCCCACACCTGCCAGGACAGCTGAAGCGGAGGCTGGGGAAGTGGAGGCAATAGGCCATCGAGTGCGCTGCTTCCCCAGCACCACAAGCTCCTTCCAAGCTTCAGCTTGGTCAGGGCACACACAGCCTGTCCATACAGGGCCTCGGTACGAATTAAAACAAGGCTTCCTTTCCTCGGAGGCTTGACCTACATCTGCCAGAGAGTCCCAATAAATAGACAAATTGGCCGTATTTAGGGTGTGAACAGAATTCTCTGCATGCAGTGCCCATGTGCAACATGCATCCCACACAGCCTCACTCGGCAGTCTTGGCTAGTGCGGGATGTGACAGGCAGGGCTCCTGTCCTAAGAATGACAGGGTCCTTCAGAGCCTCAGTCAGGATCCAAGCACCCCACAGTGGAGCAGACTGAAGGGTACATGAGGAAGAAGACATGGAGTGGAGGTAGAGAAATGAACAGAAGTGAACGTAGGGAAGGTGGAGAGAGGCAGGGGATGTGGCCCAGGTCACAAGCACACTGCACCTCCAATCCATCAGAGAAGGCGTGTGGCCACCTGCCCAGAGGAGTTCATATCTTCCATGATTTCATACTTAAGAAATGAAATGCCACTATGGGCTGAGGGGACAGGGAGAGATGAGTGGCAGATCTGGGTGCCATGAGGGTTCCTCTCATCTGCGTTCCCCCATGTGGTCTTGGCCACGGGACTACAAGGGACCCTAGCCTGCCCGAAAGTGTTCCCTGCTGGCTGGCCAGGGGTCCAGGAACCAGGCAGGACATGCAGAGGTCCTTAGGCCAAGCCCCCCCTGAGGCTCCTGCACACTTGCCCCAGGTTCTCGGGGTCACGGAAGAAGCAGCATGGAATGGAGTCCCTTGTTTGCTTCTGGAGCCGCAGGGCAGGCCGAAGGGCTGCTGCTGGTGGAGGTGGCCGGGTACGCCGCGGGGTGAGGAAGCACCATTGGCCGTCCGAATCAGGCATCGAGACAGACGGACGGGGGGGAACAACATTATCACTCCAAGGACCCCATGGGGGCGATACAGCAAATACCATATTAAATAACCCTGTGGGCAGAGCAGAGGGGCATGGGGTCAGAGATGGCTCAGGGGCTCCCTTGGCTCCTAGGCCCTCCCATACCAAGACAAGGAACTGGGGCTCTGGCTGTCATGCTTCCAGCAGGCCCCAGGGCTGGGATCGGGGAGTCCTGGGGAACTGGAATGGTAGGACAGACACCCTCTTGGAGAGGTTGAGGCACAGTACAGCAAGAGAAAAACTCAGGGGTGACTGGATTGAAGGGAGCAAAAGCCCCCGCTGGCCTTCACCCCAATTCTAAGCCACAGCCAGAGGGTATCTGAGCCTTGGCTTCCTTGCCAGGTTCTTACCTGCCCACACGCTTGCCGATGCCCCTAGGCCCCGAGGGTCTCCTTCAGTGCCTCCTTGTCATGTGTGTGTTTAAATTTTCGATGCTTCCCTTTGAGGGGCCGGCGGACTCGCACCGTCCGAATGGTCACCCGAGTTTGAGGCGTCCTGGCTGCTCCAGAAGAGAAAGTGTTTGTCAGCATGTGACGGTTATGGGGTATTCTCTTTGTACCCCAACACCTGCTGCGAGCCTAAGGGCTGGCTCAGGAAGGGGGGGAGGGTCAAGGTCAGACTTCATGAGGTCAAAGCCAAGCCCCCACTGCTCACTCGCTGTGTGCTCTGGGGATGCGACTGAACTTTCCGATGCCTCAGTTTCTCTATCTGGGAGTGAGGCAAGAGGATGGCCCCCCTCATGGGAAAGGGGAATGAATGGATTACATGGCAGTATGCTGGCCAAGCAGTGCCTGACCCAGGAGGTTATGTTTCAAAGTGGCCCCCAAGTCCTTGTCACTACCCAGAGATGGAGGGGCTTATTTTCCTACTTCCTGCAGACGGCCTGGCCGCAGACCCCTCAGACCCAACAGGAGTTCCTGCTGGCACTATGGACCCATCATATACATATCTTCAGAGGATGGACACAACCCACCTTGGTAGTTTGGCCACCTTGTCTCACCACGTGAAAAATCTGGGTAGAGAGGTCATTTGGGGACTGGTTGTCTTGCACCACAGCTGGGCTGCAGAAAGATCAAGCTACCCAAGGAGCCTAGTTCCTGCACAGAACTGCAGGGTCAGGGTCAGGGTCAGCCACAGTACAGCGTGAGTGGTGGCCAGTCACCACCGTGACCCTCTTGCTTCCCATCTCTCTGGCTAGCACTCCTCCTGAGACCTCTGGCTCCTCTAGCCACAAGGAGAAGAGGAGGCCCCTGGGTGTGGGACCAGTGTTTGCTTGGAGCTCAGCCTGTCATTCAAATTCCTGGGTACTCTGAGAAGCAGAATGGAAGGCTAGGTCACAGCTTAGTCAGGGGGTCAGGGACTGTGTGCCATGGGGCAAGTCACATAACCACTCTGTGCCCATGCCTTTAAAGCAGCCGTGACCTCCCAGGGTTGAGAAAGTGCATCAAAAGAGCCAGAACCTCGGCAAGCACCTGCCATGCACCTGGCTCCACCATAAGCTCCTTTATTTCCACAGTGGGGATTATTTGTCCTACAGTGTTGGGGAAACTGAGGCAGAGAGCTGTTTGAAGCTCTGGGATCTATCTGTGCATCACACTTCCAACACTTGCTTGAACTGACAGTTCCTGGGAGCCCTGGGCCAGGCTGACTCTCAATTTCTCTCCCTTCTGGTCTCAGGAAAGCTAGGCAGGGGGGCCAGCATCTCCTGGGAGCCACTGGAGAGTCCCTGGCCTCCAGCTATCGAGGCAGCCTCCCTTTGGTGCAAACACAAAGTTTTCCTTACAGTGTAGAGATCTGGGGGAGCTCAGGTTCTCTGGAGGGATGACACCCAGGAGGGCCATGGATAACCCGCCCCCCCCCCACCCCAGAGCTTCTACCCCCGAAAGCCAGGCCATGTGCAGGAGGCTGGGCTGGTGCAAGCCTGAGCCAATTCACCCAACTCACAAATGATAGAGGTTGGAGCCTAAGAACCAAGGAACCAGCACTGACCTGTGCTATACTAGAGATAAACCTGGAAGAGTCCCTCAGTATTCTGAACATTCCAGTACTAACACTTACGAATTCTTCTATAATACAGATTGTAAAGCAGGCGAGGGAGCGCCAAAGAGAGCGGCCAGGGTGAGGCAAGAGCCAGGCAGGGAATTTCGGGGCACCACTGGCCTAGGATGGATGGGCTGTGTGACCTGGAGCAAGGCCCCAGCATCTTTGGACCTCAAGTACCTCCACTACAAACACAGGAGGAGCCTCTGAGACTTTTCAACTCAAATCTAACTGTTTGATGCTTGTGGAACCAATGACATGAACTCATCTGATGGATGCTTAAACGTCAGACCCACCTGTCACGTCCCAGCTATACAGATGCTCAGCCTTTTACCTGTGTACCTCCAGTAGATAGCATAAGTGAAGGGGACTGGTTGGTAGCAAGGGCAGGGCTGCAGCCTCATTTAGGTTGGGAAGAATCTAGATTGTTCTCAGTGAGATCAAAAGTCTCAAATAAATTGAACTATCTATCCATCTGATCTCCATTAATAATTTTTGTGTGCGTGTGGTATATGCACTGTGTGGGTTCAGGTGTGTGTGTGTGTGTGTGTGTGTGTGTGTGTGCGCGCGCGCGCGCGCGCGCGCGCGCACATGTGTACTCGTGCACACAGGTACACATGTGAAGTTAGAGGTTGACATCAAGTGTCCTTCTCAATTGCTCTTCACCTTACTTTCTGAGACAGGGTCTCTGAACCTGGAGTTAACCAACAGCTAGACTGGCATCTGATGCTCCCCTGGGATCCACCTATCCCCACCTTCCCAGTGTTAGGATGGCAGACACAGCTACCATGCCCTACCAGGGTTTCAAACTCAGGGCCTCATGCTTGCTCAGCAAGCACTCTCCCCACTGGACGCTCTCCCCAGTCTCCTGACTCCTATTTAGAGACCCACCCTCTCCCAGCCGTGACAAGGAAAAGAGGCTGAGCCCCACAGAGCAGCCCTTAGGAAGGTGGCTTACCTCGCTGCTCCCGGGATGTCCCAGGACTTCGAGTCACAGGCCGAGGGGTCACTACTGTCTCACACTTGCAGGCCAGGTGGTCCTCCAGGGTCACTGTGGCCTTCTTGAAGATCGGTTTCTTCCGCACAATCTCAATCTTTCTCACCTGAAGGACAGAATGAGCAGAACGCCCCTGTAGAAACCACCCGGGGAAGGAGCAGTCTCACACGCCTGGCAGTCTCCAGCGCTAAGCTCATTCCTCGAAAGCCAAAAGCCAGGCCTGTCTGCAGAGGGAGGCTCTGGACCAAACAATAGCAAGGTCTTGCCCTCTGCTCCTCTCAGAGCTTTTCCATCAAAACAAGCCCTTCGACCCAGCTGACCTGGCCTCTAGCTTTGCTGTAGCAACACATCCCCCCCTGCCCCCCCCCACCATGACCCCTCAGAGTGGGAGAAAGGCATTTCCGGGTAGAGCCTGAGTCCTGTGGGTCCTCATTCCTGGAGCACTGGCCAAGGCCAGGGGCTGCAGCAGAGCAGGGGGGTGGGGAGATGGTTATCTGGGAGGAAGTGAGAGAGAGGCCTTATCTAGAAGCGAAGCTGGAACCGGGAAGGCAGCTGTCAGGTGTCTCTCCCTAAAGCTGGGGACAGGAGATACCGCGACAGTGGGTGGGGAAGCATAGCATGTCATTCATTTGTAATCTGGGTCACAGGGATAGGCCAGGAGTGGAAGACAGGCAGGAGACTGGGCATAGGCCACAGGCAGAGGGCAGAAAAAAAGAGCAAGGCCACATAGTGCACTGGGGAGGGCTGGTGCTACACTCTGTGCTGTGTGCCCAGGGGGACCTGAAAAGGGAAGGCTGACCCAGGGTACAGAGACCTGGTCTTCCAGAGTTAGAAGGCAGCTGAGCCTGCCTGTGCCCTGCCCTGTCCACATGAGAACAGGCACTTCAGACACAGCCTCTGGGTCCCACCTACAGATTAGCATCTGTGCCCTACTCCCTCCAAAAAACAAGGTGGCCACAGGGCTGGGCCATTTGCCAGTGGGGGCCCTGGTTCCTACGGTGCTTGCCACCTGGAGGACGCTCTGTGGCACCTTCGTTAAAGACAACGCTTGCCAAAGAGACAGATGAAAGCCCTAAGTGCAGGGGTCCCTGAGTATGATGGAGCATTGAGGGGTCTGGGCAGTTGTCCTGAACATTCTTTTAAGTGTTACAGGAACATTGTGGGATTGTATCCCTGTAGAGCAGGTGACATTGGTCCATTACTTAGCATTGCATACCCTGTCGCACCCTGTCTGACTTTCGGTGACTACGGTCTGGAGAGTGCGTCCCACAAACACCCAGCAAAAGCTATTCAACCCACAGCAGCGGGTCTGCCCCTGGGGCGGGGCTCGACCTAGGGCGGGGCCTGACCCGGGGCGGGGCGGAGTCTGCGCACCTGCACCGGCCGCATCTGCACCTGCGAGGCCCGGCACTGCACGTTGCGGTTGTTGCAGCAGCCAGAGCAGCGCTGCACCTCCACGCAGGGCGGCCACACCAGGAAGTTGGCGTTGGTGCGATCGATGAGGTTCCGCGAGATCTGGAACACCTCTGTGCGCGTCTTGCACTCGGCGATTACCGCGGGCTCTGCGGCTGCCAGGGGACCTGGGTGGGAGGAGGCCTGTCAGGAGAGGGCTGTCTCCTTTGGGACCACACCCCCATCCAGATAGCCCTGAACTTGGGTAGGTGGCTGGACCACCCTGAGCCTCAGTTTACCCCATCTGAAAATGAGGACAGAGAGATCTACCCCCCAAGAAGCATGGTCAGGATCAGGCTAGATCATCCCATGTGATCTTGCAAATGTTTAGTGCACACCTGTCCAGTCGTCCTGGATCCCAATTATTCAGATTCACACAGCTGTGTGATTGGCCTACCTAAGTCCCTCTCCACTGTTAGCCTGCTGGCTTGCATTGACCTTTTATTGCTGTTTGTTGTTTTCTAGACAAAACTATCCAGGATAGCTCTGACTGTCCTGGATCTCACTCTGTAGACCAGAATGGCCTCGAACTCACAGAGATCCGCCTGCCTCTGCTTCCAGAGTGCTGGGATTAAAGACATGCGCCACCACCACCTGCCTGCACTGGTCTATTCTTAAGTGGCTCTTTCTTTCAAAGCCTCATCTACCTCATCTGTGAAATGGGGTAACAGCAGAGCTACGCCTCTCACCTGAGCTGAGAGGAAGAAGGTGGGTGAAGCCTACCGAAGGTGCTCAATCACCTACAGAGAAAGGTTCAGAGGCTTGGAGACCCGTAGGTTCCGCCAGCCACAGCTCTGGCGACTTGGAAACTGTAGGTGGCCACCTGTTTCACCCCAGAAGGCTTCTCTAAGGCCTACAGATCTACTGGCTTGATCTCTGCCAAGGAACAACCAGCAGTCCTAAGCTCGGCTTGGTGTCTCTGCACTGGGC
The DNA here is from genome assembly GCA_902168325.1 of Peromyscus nudipes. NCBI lineage: Eukaryota > Metazoa > Chordata > Mammalia > Rodentia > Cricetidae > Peromyscus > Peromyscus nudipes. The sequence continues at coordinate 31,359 of CABHPH010107071.1, forward strand.
CACAGTGCAGCCCTGGGCCAGAGTGGACAGAGGACCCACCCGGAATACCTTGGGCTCAAGTGTGACGAATAAGCCCTCTGACCTCAGTCCTTCCAGTTTCTCCACCCTGGTTTCTAGGCCTCTGGAGTGGAGCTAATCACATCTATTCCAGAGTTGGAGTGGGCAAGCAATTGAGTGTAAAGGCAGAGGCAGAGGTAGGCAGATCTCTGTGAATTCGAGACCAGTCTGGTTTACCTAGTGAGTTCCAGGCTAGCCAGGGCTATGTGGTAAAACGCTGTTTCAAAAACAAAAGACCCAAACCACTGTATTTTAAAAGCATAACATGGGGCAGAGGAAACGGTAACTCAACTTCCAAGACAGCTATATGTCTCATTCAGTCCTAACAGTAGGAAAGGGATTTGGGAGGTGACTCCCAATCCAGGATGGCTGTGTGCCCTGGCTTTTCATCCCTGGATCCCACTCTTTGAGGGGCCACCCTTTGAGGGGCCACTATATGGACCCGTGGTATTACCTAGGCTCCTCCTTCCTCTAGATGAGCTTTCTGGCTCGCCTCCAGAGTGTGCTCGGGTCATGTTCAGGTCCAGCTCAGCCCCATTTTCATCTGCAAGAGAAAGCACCGTCAGGCATGCTGGCCCAGGCTGCTACCACAGGAATGGGTTGAGGATAGCATCTCTACACTCTGAGACCCTGCCCTTAGTGCTCTCTAAACCTGAGATCCCTGGCCCTGAAGAGGCAACCCGGCAAAGTCTTGGGCGGACGAATGGCTCGGTGGGGCTGGTGGGGCCTGATGGCATCTTTGGGAGCCTCCAGCCTCACTCTTAGGTTTTTAGCCCCATTTTTGGCCAGAACCCATGTCAACTGGAGTTAAAAATAACCCTTTGCTACTGTCAGCGAACCCTCCTCAGCCTCCAGGGTGGAGCAGGGACCCAGAGCACTGGAGGCCAGTTCCCAGTGCCCTCCAAAGCGTTCCCATAGGAAGTGCTGAATGGAGAAATTCCCAGAATCCCCTCGGGGCTAGCAGGCCCAGTCCAGCCTTCTGGAGCTTTGACAATGGCCCTACTGGTCTGCAGAGAAAGGGTGGAGAGGGAAGGGGGTGGGGGTGGGGGGCCTGCGCCAGCCACACTAGGTCGGCTCTCTCCTCAGTTTTCATCTTCCTGTCACTAGCCAAAGCTCCCTTCTCTAAGCTGGAGTCCTTTCCTCTCAGGGCTACCAGCTCTCCTTGGTGACATGTCCACCCACACACCTCGCTGTCCCAAGACATTGGCCAGGGCTGCCTAGTATTACTGGGAGCAGAGAGTGGTGAGGAGACTTTGAACTTGATCTTGAAGGTGGATAGCCCCTTTTGTCTCTCTCACTAGTGAGGAACAGCAAATGCACTGAGGGGCGCTGGAGACAAGCCTCTGCCACCTCCCTAAGGCACCCTGGGGCTCATACATCTTCCCCAGCCCATTGGTCCCATCAAAGGCAAAGGCTTCTGCCAGCTGCCACCCCATCTAGGATCCCAGGAATCCTGCAGATCGCCAACTGACTGATTGACTGGTCTGCTTTGTCCAACCCAACAGTGTTGACCACGTCAGCCCGTCTGTCTGTCCCTTATTCTCTTCCTTTCTCTCTGCCATCTCTGGAATGTCCCTGGTGGGGAGGAGATGGGGAGAGATGTGCTTTGTGGAAAGGTTAAGTTGATTAGGAAAAAATAGCCACATGGTTGCCTCGAAACAGGCCCGCTATTGAAAAACCTCACATCCAAGATCCCGACCCCCACCAGGGGTGTGGAGGGGCTGCCTGAGCTGGGCGGCAGAGCGCCTTGGAAAGAAACAGCAAGAAAGCTAAATTTGGAAGTTGCCCCATTGTGTGGCCAGGGTTGGCCAGCCGGGCACGGGTGGGAGACATCGGGTGGGGGCCCTGGTGAACAATAGGTGGGCCCAGCTGGGGCCCCCTCCCGCCTGCCTTGTCACCCCCCAGCCCAGGCGGTATTGAAAGGGCCCGGGAATGCTTTTGAGAAGGAGCCAGGGGCCCAACGGAGAGAGGAAACAAAGGCAGGAAATGCTGTTCCCCCGTAGATAGCGTCTGGGCAAGGATTACAAAGTGACAAAGAGACAGGACCCCAGAGGGACAAGGGCCCGCGGGTGCGTGGGGGGTGGGGGTGGGCTGCTGAACAGGGCTCCAGGGACCAGGCCAGAGGTTAGAATAGAATGGAATTTGCTCTGAAGACGGCATTTATAAATACATTCCCAGCCCAACCCGCCGGCCCCGCCACGTGTGTGCCACCAAGCACGTGCCCATTTGCCCGGTACACTGTTGGGCATGGGCAGGGCTGCCAGCTGGTCCTGGCCAGGTGTCCCCAGGAGACCTTGATGACCAGGCGCTGGGCCAGAGGGGCAGGGAGATGGCTCCTATAGCCCTACCCTCTTCAGCCGGGTCCACACCTGGAGAGGTACTCAGTCCATGCCCCGAGAGCTTTCTCTCTGCCCGCCCTGCTCTGGGAACCCCACCCTCTGCACCCAGCCAGAGTCACACGTGGGCGCTGCTTCCCCACACCCCATGTCTCAGGTACCAACCCGTCTGCCTACTCTGCCCTGCCCTGGGTAGGTGTGGTCAGGCCTTCACTGGGATGTGCCAGGGATCTAATTTCCTCGAGTCAAGAGGGGTGTCCCTGCCTGCCCCTCCCTCCCCACTTTCCCAAGAACCAGTGGAGGCTGAGGTTCTGGAGGAGGATCCGATTTACCTACGGAGTCTCCATGCAGCAGACGCTGAAGGTCGTCGAAGGAGCGGATGGAGTGGTCACTCAGCATCTCATAGAGTTCCTCGGGAATGGGGTCCCCCTGTTGGGCAGACACCAGGAACTGAGTCAACTGGGGTGAGGACTCACAAGGCTTGCCAACTACACACTTTCTCTTGCACAAAGCTCCCACGAGGCCCCCCTGTCCCCAACAAACAGACAGTAAGGCTGGAGTAGGTGGGATCCAAAGCTGAGCCAGGAACACGGAGGCCCAACGGCTTGAAGAACTAAATCCAGGCTGAGATGCCCCACCCTAGCCCTCCACAGTATCCAGACTGGGCCCCCAGCTCCACCGGCTTGTCTACATCTGTCTCCCCCCATCAGATCACAGGTCCTGGAGAAACTCCAACAATCTCATTTCTCCATACTTTCCTTCCATACCTGGTAGCTAAGACATGCATGTGTGCGCGCGCACACACACACACATACATACACACACACGCACACACACATACATACATACACACACACACACACACACACACACACACATTGTTTGTGCAGGGCCCCCAAACCCAGTGTGAACAGAGGCTTCACTTGGACAATGACCATGAAGTGTGTACTCCAGCCCCAGCAGCCCAAGAGGTGCTTAATGCTTGCTGAGTTGTGTGGTCTCAGAAGGCTGTGTGTCCCAGTGCTACCGACTTAGCCCCTGCCAAAGAGGAAATAAGGGAATCCTCAGGCCCAACCGGGAAACCTGAAAGCTTACCCATGCATGCCCCATGCCCAACCAAACTCTATTTTTAGAGCCCCTCTGGCCTGTCACCAAACACTTGAAACTTAGTTAGAACCTTAACAGGCCTCACTACAAGCCAGCTTCCTCCAGGGAAACCGCAGGTCCCACAATCACATTCACACAGCTGTAGAGAAAGGTCACTGCCACATCCCACATAGCCCCAGGAGTCTGAAGAGCCTGCTGCTAAAAGCTCCAAGAGAGAGGTGAGGGCAGAAGGGACCGGGAAGTGTCCTGGGGCAAAGGAAAGGCGCCAGATGCTGAGGCATGTCTGAGGGCTGGGACCACGATGAGTGAACACACATGCGGGGCACACACCCATGCAGGCTTGTGACAAGACTATGCAGCCTGAGGGAAGCCCTGAGAGGACTAAGCCACTCTGTGCCTCAGTTTCCCTGGACTAAGAAGTGCAGAAGCCCTGCCCTATGTTCACTGAACTACCCTGGGACTGGAGCTTTGAGTAACTAAGCACAGGTGTGTGTGTGTGTGTGTGTGTGTGTGTTTAGGGATGGAGGGGTGCTGCTCTCTCACTGTCTAAGGTGGAAAAGAAGCTCTTGCCCCTGGTCAGCTAGCATGGGGGCAGGAATCTCCTCCAAAGCTATGTGTCTCAGACACTTGCTGAGAGCCAGGTGCCCCCCTGTAGTCCCAAGCTACTCTGGAGGCTTGCTGTCCTTGCTGGTTTTTGTCAACCTGACACAAGCTAGAGCCAATTGTGAAGAAAGAACCTCAACTGATGTCCCCATGGGAAGAGAGATGGCTCAGCGGTTAAGAGCACTGATGGATGTTCCAGAGGACAGGGGTTCAAGCCCGGGGGTGTATTTTCTTGATTGGTTGACTGATTGATTGATTGATGTAAGAGAGCCCAAATCACTGTGGGGTGAGTGGTGCCACCCCTGGGCTGGTGAACCTGTGGACTATAAGAAAGCAGCCTGTCAAACCATCAGGAGCAAGCCAGTACGTAGCACCCTCCATGGCTTCTGCTTCAGTTCCAGCTTCCAGGATTCTGGCGCGCCTTCCCTCGGTGCTGGACGGTGCTGTGGAACTGTAGCTGACACAATCTGTCCTCCCCAAGCTGCTTTTGGCCATGGTGTTTTATCATACAACCGAAAATATAAGTTTTTGTTTTTGTTTGTTTGTTTGTTTTCTGTTGGTTTGGTTTTTTGAGACAGGGTTTCTCTGTGTAACAGCTCTGGGTTTTGATTTTTTGAGACATGGTAGTATGTTACCCTGGCTGACTAGCCTGGAACTCGACACATAGACTAACTCAACGATTCACCTGCCTCTACTAAATGCTGAGATTAAAGATGTGAGCTACTGCTGGGCGGTGGTGGCACGCGCCTTTAATCCCAGCACTCTGGAGATCTCTGTGAGTTCGAGGCCAGCCTGGTCCGAAGAGCAAGATCCAGGACAGGCACCAAAACTACACAGAAAAACCCTGTATCAATCAATCAATCAATCAATAAACAAACAAACAAACAAACAAACAAACAAATAAAATGTGAGCTACTATGCCTAGCAGGAAGATCTTTTGAGCCTAGGAGTTCCAGGCTAGCCTGAGCAACACAGAGAAACCCAGTAAAAAAAAAAAAGCTTTGTGATCCTTGACACTTGTGGTAATGTTTAGGAAAAACTCCGGGATTCAGTCACACCCACCTCTTGTCCCCCATGTCAACCTAGGAACTAGAAGATACCAGGCTGGGGGCTGAGGGGACATAACACCTTGAAATCTGGCTCCTGGGACCCATTCAGCATCTGGGTCACTTTGTTCAATCATGGAGTTTACAAATCTGCCATGTATCCTAGGGATGTTAGAGGTTTGAAGGAGAGGCTAGGGGTGGGGACAGGGGCTTGGTGTCCTATAGTGTCTACACCTTCACAGTTGGGCAGAGACGTGCAGGACAGATGATTCAAAGTCAGACTCAGAACTGGTTCCTTGCCATTCAAAGATTCCTTGCCTCATGCTGCTACCATCTGCAGAGTGACCTCTAGCTGGCCACTGCCTCTCTCTGGTCTTGGCTCTTATCTATGAACTGGGGATGTTAGGACATTTGATTGTGTTCTAATTCTGCCTGGGGATGACAGAAGGAACAGAGGTTAGCCCCAGCCAGGCTGTGTAAGGTGGCTTGCTTGCCCAAGGGAATGAGAGGTATTTGGAATAGTGACTCAATTAGTCTGGGGGGCAGGGGGTGGAATCTGGTACTTCTGCCAGGCTCTCCTTGCCCACTCAAGGGATGGCTGGAGCTGCCAGGGAGGCAGAGCAAGCTGAGCTCTGAACAGGCCTAGTGGACACCTCAGGCCTCAGTCCACCAAGCAAAGGAGGTCATCATATGGAGACAAACTCACCCCTGAGGCTGAGCGGGGGGAAAACCCCAGATGGACACCGTGGAGGTGAGAAAAGCATTCAGCTGGTGCTCAATAAATACTGGCAAATTTGTGAAGGACTGTCCCTTTCTCTTCGGGGGGGGGGTCCTCTCAGGTGCGATCCTTCATGCCACTGACTGAACAAAATGATGCACAAAGTACAATCCTGAGCCTAACATTATCGTTAGTCCCATCTTCCAGATGGGAAAACTGAGGCTTACTGAAATTAATCCACAGCCACAAGTCTAGGTTACCAGTCAGTGGCAGAGGTGGGTCCCTCCCAGGCTATTGCATGCCTTCCCTCTCCGGGCCCACCAGGAACAGTTCAAGCATGCTTCCCCTCTGTTCCGATGCCACTGGTCCCAGCATCATGAGATTCCTGCTGGGTCCTTGTTCCATCTCTTCTTACAGCAATGGTCTCAATTACAGTGATGGCACCCCGGGGACACTGACACCATCTGAAGACATTTTTGGTGGTCATGGCTAGAGACAGGCTGCTGGCATCCGTGGGTAGAGAGGCAGGGATGCTCTTCACCATCCCACAGTATGCAGGATGTCACACAGGATACAGCATCACTGGCCCCAAATACTCACAGTGCCAGGGGAGAGAAACCCACAATAGAGGAAAGCCAGGGCTCCCCGGGTAAAGGGAACCAGGGTGCTCAGAATAAATCATCAAAAACTGTACCTTCAACTGGACGTCATAGCACAGGCCTATAATCCTAACTATTGGAAGGCCGAAGACAGAAGGATTGCAAGTTCAAGGCCACCCTGGGCTAAAGAATAAGTTCAATGCCAGCTTGGGCTATGGAACAAATTCAAGGCCAGCCTGGGACACTTAGCAATACCCTGTCACAGAATATAAACAAAGAAAGGGCTTGAGTGTGCAACTCAGTGACAGAATGACTGCCTAGCATTGGTGAGGTCCTGGGTTCAGTCCCCACACCACTGACAAATGGTGTCCTCCTCCTCCCTTAAATGGGGTTGACCACAGCTGGCCCTGGGGTCCCTGGTAAGTGTAACTGTACAGAGCAGAGCCGCCCTAAATAAAGGGCATGTCACGAGCTGTCATTGCTGTCCTCACCAACTCTTTATATGGCTCCTTGAGGGCAGCACGCACGCATGTCCTGGGCCAGACGCTCACAATACTTTCAAGGATGGTGACAGGTGGGTGGAGAGCTGTGGTCCCCCGGGACAGAGTGTGGCTTTGCACTATCCCCCACACTGGGCCACAGGAAATGGCACCTAGCTCCACACTGACACTACCAGGTGCCCCGTGGGCTGGTGGGTCTCTTCCGGGACTGGGGGTGTGAACAGTTAGTTAGCCTGAGGTCCATTCCAGGATGCAGTGCTCTGGGCAGATTCTCAGGGGCACATGTCTGCAGTCACAAGTCCCTGTGTTTGCGCGTAACCCACCCCCAATATGGAGCTGCTGAAGCCTGAATTTTCGGCCACAGGTTCTGGAAGCCTCTAGGTGGGCACCCTATACATAGGAAAGGAAACCTAACCGCTTGAAGAAGCTACCCCAGAAGCCTCTAGGTAGGTACCCCCATGCACAGGAAAGGAACCTGACAGCTTGAAGAAGCTGCCCCAGAAGCCTCTAGGTAGGTACCCCCATGCACAGGAAAGGAACCTGACAGCTTGAAGAAGCTGCCCTAGATCTCAGACCTGGGACTCCTGGTAGGACAAGGGTGTGGCATGGAAGCAGTTGGGGCCAAGCCAGCCTGGCAGCCAAGAGAAACAGCCTCCTCCCTGCCCCGCCCCCAACGCCAGCTGCAGGAGGCACGAGCTAGCGTGAGGCCAGGTGAGTTACCTGCTCCCAGCCAGGCTGGCAGATCAAAAGGGCTTGAACCCCACCCTCCACCTGGGCCCCAGCACAGCACACACACGCACACACATACACAGGCGGAGATACACACTCCGCAGCCTGCTGCCACTGTAATGAGGGAGACGGGCTCTCTGCCCAGCACCTAGGGCGTTGTCTGTGGCTGGCAAAGGCAGAAGCTGACAAGGCCTCCTAAGCCTGCCTGCTTGCCTGCTTGCGTCTCAGGCCGTATTTAGACGAGATGGCAAAGACGAGCTCTTTGAAGAAGCCCTTTCTGGGCACAACATTGAGGCCTTCCGGAGCCAGCTTTTCTACCCAGCAGCCTCCATCCTGGTTCCTGGGACTAACCTCTCGCTCAGTCTCCACTTGTTCCTGCAACCCCAGCCCAGCCCAGCAACCTCCCCTATCTCTGATAGAGCACGAGAAGAAAATGTCAAAGTTGGAAGAAAAGGACCTGTCTCCAGGATGGGCCACTCTGGTGGTCCCTTGCCATCACTGCCCCTCCACCTCAACTCAAGAGGCACCAACTCCCCTATTATTCACAACACTGAATGAGTCCAATATGCTCCACATTTTAGGTGGGAGAAACTGAGGCCCAGCCTGCTTCTCCTTCTGTGTCTTTCCACCTCCTTCTTCCCCGCTGACAGTCCAGGTCCCAAGACAGAGAGGAGTGTATTCTAACATCTCACCATGGGGGAAGAGCAGCCTTACAAGCCAGATGCCCACAGTGCACTGTACCATGGGGGGTTGCCCTCAGCGGCCAGGGTTCGTTGAGGCTGTGTTAATAAAGCACCCCTGGCCTGGGCTCATTCCACCATTCATAGCTCTTTCCACACTTATTTGGTGATGGTCCAGGCTTCAAGCACCCCACTAACACAGTGGGAATCAAGACAAAAATCTCTCCAGTTTAGTTTCCAGTTCATGGGAGAAAGCAGGTAACAGACAGCTAAATAAACCAAAACTTGAAAAGCTGTAATAGTCAGGCATGATAGTGCACACCTGTAACTCTAAAGGTGGAGGTAGGGATATATCAAAGGTTCAAGGCCATTCCCACATATATAGTGAGTTGGAGGGTAGCCTGGACTACATGAGACCCTGTCTCAAATTAAAAAAAAATTGGAAAGAAAATATATCATAGGAAAAAACATCAAAAGACGGATGGCATTATGAACCCAAAGTGAACACCTTGAAATAATTCCTCCACACATGTATTTCCTGGCTCTTGCACTACAGTCTCCAGAATCTATCTGACCTTGACTTTCACACTTCCAGGCAGGGGGATTCCAGCAAGTGGGTTTCCCCACCCCCTGTGGCCATTAGCAAGCCAGAAGGAGACTGGGTGGTTGGTGGCTTATGGGGCCCCTCCACTCCTTCCCGGCAGAAGGGTGCTGAGGCAGACAGATTGTCACATGACAGTCACCTTCTGGGAAGCCAGCTCAGCGGATGGAGATGGGGGCCTCGGCAGCCTTTTCAGACTCTCCAGTCCTGTCTCAACACTACCAGCCTGCTTCCAACCCCTAGGCCTCCATCTAAACACAGCCAACTTCCGGGTCACCTCCAGAAGCGAGCCCTCCTTGTGTCTCCCTGCACTGGTGATTAAGAAGCTTGCCTGGTCCGGTTCCCATGGGGACAGGTCCTCATGTTTTCAGTCTAGCACTCCTCATGCTTATCAGGAAAGCCAACTGCAAAACACAGTGCAATTGGGGTCCCAGAAGCAGTCTATGGAGGAGCAAGGATGAGTTTCTGAGGGTTGCAGCCTCAACCCCAAATGCGAATATTCATGGGAGTGGTGGGGTGCTGCTGGAGGCAGCTGGGATGGTAAGAGGGCCTGGGAAACCTCACCCAAATGCTACATATCCAGCAGAGCCCATCAGAACGCAGGGCTCCACACCCTTGCCAGCTTTAGCCAAGTAGGGAGGGTGCAGGGAACACACTCATCAGGTAAGCAGCATCCTTCTGTCTTGGAGGTCAAATGGACGCTTATTTGAAATGAAAAATGCCTGGCTATCCCTGCACTCCAGGGTCACTCCAACATCACCGTCAGCCACGTAGGGGTGGTTGAAAAACCGTTACAGAGGGGTAAAGTTTGAGGGGTGCCAGGCTGCTCTAACCAGGCCAAAAATGGGTGCTGTGGAGTTCAGATCAGGATCTGAAGTTGTCCCTCCTTAGACCCCACCAGGAAGGAAATGGGGTGGCTACAGAGGCGGTGAGGTGCCAGGGCCCACGGCAGGCCCACCTGTTGCGTGGGGGC
>CABHPH010107075.1:0-14731 GCA_902168325.1 Peromyscus nudipes
TGCATATATGCTTTCTTTAAAACCTATTATTTCATATATGTGCTTACAGCTTACTTTTTCACTAAATAAGTCACCGTTTATCATATCACTAAATAGTCTTCCACAACGTGATATTTAAGACTACACAGGAGAACAAAAGGTGAAACACCAGGATTTATGTGTGAGTAAGGCTTTAGAAGCATCCTTCCTCTTAGCCACTCCTCATTCATACAGTGAGCACAGGCCTGCAGATGCCTTCATAGGAGGGGCAAATTACATATGGAGTGTTTCATATGAAGAAGCTTTCTGTTACAGATTGGAAACTGAGAGGATTCAATGTGTTAAAAATTCTCAAGTCATTTGCTAGTGGCTGTGGCACTAAGAAGAACTGAAAGAGTCAACATACCTCAAGATCAAATCAAAGGCATCATCTTTTTCTCTTTTAATCAATATTTTAACTGGTATATAAAACTGTGCATCTTAACGAAGTATCATCACGCATCGCGTGCGTGCGTGTGTGCATGTGTGTGTGTGTGTGTGTGTGTGTGTGTGTGTAGGTGCATGGGCATGTGGGTGCACATGTACATTTAGGGCAGCAATTGATGTCAGATGTCTTTCTCAGTCACCCTCCTCCTTATTCCTTTGAGACAGAGTCTCTCCTTGAAATGGGAGCTCAGTGACTGGCTAGAATTGCCAGCCAGCAAGCCTCAGCGACCCATTGTCTCCACCCTACAGCACTGGGACTCCAGGGAAGCACCAAAGCCCCCACTTTTTATGTGGGTGCTGGGGATAGAAATAGGAAAGGTGAACAGCAAGCCCTTTACTGAGACATCTCTCTAAACCCCATGTAATGTTTTCATACATGTACACATACATTTAAATTAGGTTGAGTCTAATTATAGACTCAGACATGTATCATGTGTATGTGGCTACAGTTTTCAAATTCCTTTTTCTAGCTCGGACTTAATTCTTTTAAGTGTCAAGCTATGAGGAAATATTCAACTAATCTTATAAGATGTATCATAAAATTTGAAAATGCCCAGAAACTAAGCCATTTCCAGAGTAGCAATGCAGACAGAAAATGTAGTGCTTATCAAATAATGCAAAGTTATCAATTGTCTGATAGCTTACAAAAGCCACAGACTCTTGGGTTTAACAAGGCCGCTTCAATTGTCTTTTTAAAAACCACAATTCCATTTGAGGCCAGATTTCTAAGAGTGTAAAGCTGAAAGGAACTTTCCAGGCTTCAAGTTCCTGGAAGATCCTGCTGGCACGGCATCACCTCAGCCAGTGAGATCTGAACAGCTCAGGGCCTGCCCTGGCATTACAGAACTGGACATTCCGGGAAGTGTTTTGCAGAGACTGTTGGTATGGGAACTAGCTTGCTAAGTGTCTGATAGAAGTCTTTATAAAAATAACAATTATTTTTAGAAAGTTTGGTACTATACAATATTTTCATATGTATTAAATTTGGCCCAGCTACTTATAAATCCTTGTATGTATCTTGTGCCTTAAATAATATTAATATATATGATTCATACAGTAAAAGCTTTTTGAGGCCCAAATACCTTCCTCAGCTCTCGGGATATGTAGATGAAAAGGGTGAATGTAGCTTCTTTAATGTGGCTTATATTCTTACAGTAAGGACTGTCAATAAAAGAAATACGCCAGCAATTAAAAATCATTGCAAAAACTGTGATAAGTACTATGAAGGAAATAAATATGAACCCAATCTAAGAACTGGGGGAGAGGTCCCATGGGTGCTGACTCTTCAAGCAGACCCACCCACAGGAAGAAATGGGGCTAAACTTGGGAGGAAGAGAATCTTCCAACCACAGAGCAGCCTGAGAAGGCTCCATGATAGATAAGACTCATCACATTTACATCTCCTTTGCAATGTGAGGCCAAACAACATTTATAACAACATTTCCCTAAAGATCCTATACCCTGCATTAAAGAAATTCAAAGTCAGTGAGCTGTGATGTAAATTCAAGTTTGTTTCAAAGAGGCCAGTTTCCATCCATGTTCCTGGTGTCCCTTTGTGGTATGGCATTTATCCCAGACACTTCACTTTTTAAACAGCAAGTATGTGGAAAACAGGAAATTGAAGGGGTGTGTGTCTGTGTGTCTGTGTGTGTGATGTATTCAGAAATTAAATTAGTTGTTTTTGCCACCATAATATAAAAATCTGATGGTAAAAACAATGTTTTTACTACAGTAAATCCCGAGCAGAAGTGTCCTTGGAAATCAGTTGCCATGCACATGAGGTGTAATCATGCTGGAATAAGCTGTGGCAGTGAGTATGCCAAGGAAAATGCCAGCTGTGTCCAAATCCCCGAGTATTTCAGCATACACACAAATAAAACAATTGAACTACAGAGTTCTCATTATGGTATCATCAGCTTTGAAGCAAGAAAGTGCTTAGGCAAAGCAGTATGTGAGTTCACTCACTACTGTCCATTAATAACTGGATTTTAGGGAAAAAAATCAACTCCTTGAAGAACTTACGTGTAAGTTAGTATAAGTGTCCTAGACATCTTTTGTAAATGTCTTTTAAGTCTTTGCTGTGTATTCAAATCCTTAATCAAAATGATCAATGCTGAGAGCTCTCCAAAATTTCAGCTTTTATTTAAAAACAAAGTTTGCAGCCAAGAAAATAGTAAAATGGCACTATACTTAAAAGCAAAGTGGGGACTGGACAAAATAAATAATGGGAACTTCAATGTCTCAAAAGATTAAATTTTTTTTTACTTAATTTTACTTTGTGTATCTGGGTGGTTTGCCTGCATTTATGTCTGTGCACCATGCGTGGAAAGTGATCACAGAGGCCGAAAGGAGGCGGTGGATCCCCTGGAACTGTAGTTGCACACAGTTGTGAACCATGTGGGTGCTGGGAATAGAACCAGGTACTGTCTCCAGGCCCGGAAGGGGATACACAGAGAAACCCTGTCTCAAAAAAACAAAACAAACAAAAGAAAAAGATTTAATTTTAAAACTCTGATTATACTTTCGTCTATTTTGACTCATATGAAGAAATGTTTGATATGTTTGTTTTTATGTAACTAGTGTACAAAGTTTTATGGATTATCTTTGGGCCCTCACAAAACAGAACAGTGCTTACTAGATGCAGAAGAGATAGTGAGTGACATCAACGAAGCAAAACCCAGAAAGGAATCCCCAAGCTACGTGGCAAGATGCTCTGAGAGAAAAATAAATCACCTACACTAGTCTGGGTTATATGCAGAAGAAAACGCCCATTTTACAGCATCTGTATCTGTTTAAGCATACAAAATAATAGCATGTTTGGGGGTTGTGATATTTTGGGGGATTTAAAATCTTTGTCAAAAGAGGCAGCAAAGGCATTATCTGTGAAATTGTTTAGATTTGAAATTTTACATAATTAAAAAATAAAATTAGAGTTGAGTTTCTTATCTGTTTAGAATTTCCTCTGTTCTTATTTGATATCGTGGACACCTTAAATTTATTGAATTTTCAATTCCAAATATAAATAACAAAAAGGGATTCATGTAAAATTAGCTATAAAATAAAACTTTGAGGTTGATGTCAGGTAATATAACTAAGGTATGGAAAATAAAAGGGCTCTATTAATGTACCTTACAACCCTTAGACAAAAAATGTTATTAGAGACAGAGAATATATGTGAAATCTACGGGTTGGGCATAGTGGGGCACACAGCAGTCTCAGTACTAGGGGGCATGGAGGCAGGAGAATCAGAGGTTCAAAGGTCATCCTCAGCTACATAGTTTCAGTCCAGCGTGGGTAATAGAAGACCCTATCTCTATAAATAATGAATAAGTAAGCAAAAATAAAATCAACACGGAACAAAAAGTATATTAATATGTTCAAAATTAATTGTTTAATAAAATAAAAAAGAGCCAGGCAGTGGTGGTGAGTCTCTGTGAGTTCGAGACCAGCTTGGTCTACAGAGTGAGTTCCAGGACAGCCAGAGCTGCACAATGAGACCTTGTCTTGAAAAACAAACAAACAAAAGTGATGTCTTCTCCCAGCTTCCTATTCCAGGCACCTCGCCTGCTGCCAGCTGCCACGCTTTCCTTACCATTATAGACTCTAACCTTCTGGAACTGTAAGCCAGGATTAACTCTTCTATTTAAAAAAGAGAAAAGTTCACTTTTGTGAATACATACACACACACACACACACACACACACACACATTCATATGCACACATTTTTGTACATAAACTTACATGTACTAAAACCTTTTTGGTTTTAGAGATAATTTTACCTTTGACAATTGATACTGTTATAGAACTGCCTTGTAAGTTCATAATAATAAAGCTAAATTGTCATTCAGTGTTATTATTTAAACTCTATACTGCAGTTCTGATTATTTTTCTTGTTTCTTTTAGTCTTAAAATTATCTTGGTCTATATGATAAACTGTATGGTCATCCTAATTAGGACTGTGTCTTACATACTTGAGGCTTTTGTCTTGTGTAAACAAGTTTAAGACTCAGGGATTAACTTTCTGACACCCCTGGCTAGAACCTCCTTTTAAGCCTCAGGAACCCAAATGCTCAGTTCCTTGCCCCGAAGTCTTCTTCACTTCAGAAGGGAAAGAAAATAAAATGAAGCCTTGACTAAAGCCCATCATAGTGTGTGGCTCCATCCTCAACCTGTGGGTTAAACAACCCTTTCACAGGGGGCGCATATCAGATATCCTGCGTCTCAGATATTTACATTACAATTCATAACAGGAGTGAAATTGTAATTATGAAGTAGCAATGAAAATAATGTTATGGTTGGGTTCACCCCAACATGAGGAACTGTATTAAAGGATCATAGCATTAGGAAGGTTGAGACCCACTGTTCTAGAATGAGGAACAGTTGGGAAATACCAATGCAGCCTCTCAAGGCTCCATCCCCACTCTGTACTAAGCATTGACCATACACCCTGAACAGCTTGCCAACTGAAGAGGAGGTGTGGAATGGGTGTTCCCTCCCTGGAGTGGGTCTGGGTAAAGTAAAGTGAATGGGCAGATGTTTACGGCGAAAAACAGGCAAGAATCCAGCGGAAGCCTTTCTTTAAAAACATTAGCAAAAGGTATTTTTGAGGCTCACTTGAGGAAAAAGGGGAACTCATTGCAGATTCTTGCCTACAGTTGTAAAGCTACTTTTGGAAGGAGTTAAGCAGAATAGGGGAAATTCAGTTTCCCTAGTAAGCCATCTGTTTTCAGACACCGTACTCCATAGATGCCCATGTTTTCTCAGCTACAAAAGGTCAGAAAGTCCTTTTGCTGGAATGCTATGTCCTGTTCCACCCTCAGACTTAAGAGTTCAAAGGTCTTAGCACATGCCATTCTTGTGGTTCTCTCTCAGAAGTGGAAACATGGAGATGGATGAGTTAGGCCTCCTATCATGGCAAAACCCAAACATTTTGATTAAAGTTAAATGCTCGGGTAAGTTAGATAAGCCACAATAGGCAGTTGTTGATTGCCCCCAAGATATTAGTGTATGTTTGCACCACTGGGGATATCTTGCTTGCCTGGTCATTGTTGTGGCTCACAGGCTTCAGAAGGGTAAGTCTGATGATTACAGTTCTCCCTTGGCAGCTTGTATTGCTCCTTCCAACACTAGAAAGCAGGCTCTTAAGGAGGAGGCTTCAAGGTCAGTCCCAGATTGACTCCTCCTGTGTCTGAAATATATAGTGTCTTCAGCAACACGACGTGGGTGCCATGAAGGCGGAAAGGAGAAAAGGGAGATGGAGTCCACAAAGGAAGAAATAAGAAAAAGGGTGAGATAAATAAGAATGATGAAAAAGCCAAAGAGATGCACATTGTTATATAAATTTACTCCATTTAAAAGGTATCTATGCCCACAGAGAATGGTAATGTTCCCCCAGGAGCCATGAACTATTCAACCAAAACCTTAAGGCCAGGTGAAGGACCCTTCCCTTTGAATTTTTGGTCAAGGGGTGTTGAAGAGACTCCCCCAAACAATATAGGCTATTATCATTACCCTTGGTTGCCTCCCAGAAATTGAAAGTTAGATCATCTCTAAAACAAAAAGAAACAGAACCGACAATAGATGTCACCCTGGGCAGAGAGATATTGGTGGTGGGGCAGCTCTTTAATATAAGATTTTATTAACTCTTTGAGAATTCCATATATCAGTGCATTGTATTTTGATCATATTTGCCTCCACTCCTCCCCCTAGCTCCTCTCAGATCCACCTTCATCCCCTCCTAACTTTGTGTCATACACACACACAGAGTCTGACTTGTGCAGCCCATGTACTCATGGGACCATCCTCTGTAGCACATGTGACCTACCAGGGACTAGACTCTTAGAGAAAAATGACTCTCTATCCCCTAGAAGCCTTAGCTAGGAATTGTGATAGATTTTTCTTCAAATATATACATATGTATTTGTATTAATATATATTTGTATAACCTTTTAAAATTGTGTTAAATCACAACAATTGCCTATCCTTTAATTAGCCCCTCTAATTCCATTGTCTTATCTTTCCTTGGTGGTTTTGATCTCCTGTGAGGTGCGAGGTGAAACTCACAGACACTAGCACTCCTTACAGCTTTCTGGTTTGTTTTGCTTTTTAATTTCAAAGACCTGACACCCTGTAAATTTTTAACACTGGTTCTCTGAGTAGTTTCACTATGAATACTGGTAGACATTTTGCTTATGTTAACAAGTAAGGTGAAAGTAAAGCAATAAAGATATATACCAAAATAACCCATTTATCAATGATAGTGTGTGCTGGTTACAGTGTAATGGCTCCAGCTGCATGAATATCACTTTCTCCATCATGCTCCAAGTCTACATCACCAGAAAATACTAAGTATGCTTTGGTTAATAACATGTGACAAATTCTATGGTATTTCAGGGTATCTTTGTTACGTCACTGAATGTAGAACTGGGTCTTCCAGTTCCCAATGTGCAGTAGGCACAAGATACCCCCTCCCCTGCCCCACAGATTTGACAGAAGTAAATAACCACCAAAACCTTGATAACAGTAAGAGACGCATAGTTATAAACCAGTGAGTTTCTACTAGTTTTAGTTTTGTAAGTGTCATATGGAGGTATGTTATATAATTTGCATAATAGCTATGTTTAACTCCTAAAAGATTAACTGTCGTCTCTTAGGAGCTAGCAGGAGTCAGTTCCAGCATTCTACTGTTCCTGTGGGAAGAGAAGGGTATGTCTGGGAGAGTATCCCAGAATATTTCCCTACAATGAAGCATGTTTGGAATTAATTGCAGAAAAAAAAGCATGAGCATTTAGCTGATGAAGAAGGACATGCTGACTCTATCCTGAATGAAAACAGATCCTAATTCTTAAGGACTATAACATAAGTCTCTCCAACAAGCAGTTGGGGAGGGGAGGCACTAAAGTCCATTTCAGCTCAAACTCATGTTTTCAATAATTTAAGCCATTGTGCTCTGAGTTCTGTCTTTTTACCTTGGGCAAATACTTGGCTCCAGCAAGACTTCCTTCTCCAAAACTAAGAAGAAATAATGATTTCCTCATAAGATGACTGTGAAGATATGAAATAATATTGGTGGTTTGGCAGATGTAGCTCAAAGCCATAAGCAGCCTATAGAATAAGCAAATTTTAATTTACCACATTGTGCTGATTAACTTTTCATTAACTCAACACTAACTAAGGCTATCTGGGTAGAATGTATCTTAAGTGAGACAATGCCCCCACCAGATTGGCCTATAGGCATTTTCTTAATTAATGATTGATGTGGGAGGGCCCAGGCCACTGTAGGTGGTGCCATTCTTAGGCAAGTAGTCCTATAAAAAAGCAAGGTGAGTGAGCCATGGAGAGCAAACCAGTAAGCAACATTCCTCCATGGTCTCTGTCTCTAGGTTGAATTCATGCTTTGACTTCCCATAATGATGGACTGTGATTAGGTGCCACCTAAGCCTCTAAGTGCTGGACCCAGAGTTGCACAGTTTGATGTTTGCCCTATCAGTTTCAATTTCACCTTAGTCTATCTTTCCCTTGATATCCTCTCATTCTTCCCAGGTGGATTAAGAATGTCTAGTCTGTACCTATCATAGTATATTGGAAAAAATGTAACTTAAAAAAATTAGAGATTCACAGTTAAGGGATCACTTTGAGTCTCAGAAGAGACTTTGGGCTTTTGTACTGTTAAATTTTGTTAAGATTCTGGGAACTGTTAAGGTTTTTGGAACTCTTACAGATGAACTAAATGCATTTTGCATTATAAGATGGCCATGAGCCTTTGAGTATTGTGTAGAATGGTTGTTAAAAGTAATATGCTTGCAAGATATATCTAGTCAGCAGTCAAACATGGAGTAGGGAAGGCTTCATGAGTTCTAATTCCTAGCTGAAGAGCTATCAAGAGTGGGCTTCTTGGGGAAAGAAGAGTCAGTTTTCTTTAAGAGTGTGACCCCTAGTAGGTTGACCATACTCTGATGGATAGCTGTACATCCAGGAGTATATAGCCAGAACAAATTAGATTCCATGGATCATAAAAAACAAAAACACACAAACACAACACAAAATTGATTGGGATAATTTGAAAGGAGTTAGAAGGTGAATATGATCAAAATACATTGAATGCATGCATGTATATAATTCTCAAAGAAATTATTATATATTTTTTAAAGTGATGTGCTTGGGGGGAAAATGATGTGCTTGGACATCAAGTTGATAAAGGGAGGTCTTGTGATGGTTAATCTTAACTGTTAACTTGACAGGATTTGAAATTGTCTAGGAGACACACCTCTAAGGCATGTCTGGGGGCAGTGTGTCTGTGCAAGGAGAAACGAGGAAAGAGAAGAGAGAAACAGAGAAATGCCTTGATACCCACTTCTAGCCACACTCAATAGAACATCTTCCCACTCTAGAGAGTCAGAGTTCATCCCAGAATTAATCTAGACTAGAGGTGCTGAAAGAATGAGAGAGAACGGTGGTGACAGGAATAGAGAGAAGGGGGTAGACTCAGGAATAGTCTGTAGATCAAACTGATGTGAGAGGGAACTCATGGAGAAACAGAGAAAGCAGAGTGCTGGACCAAAGATAGAGCTGTGTTCCTGCTTGAAAAGATGGTGAGATGATGATAAACAGAGGATGTATGTTCTCTGCACTAAACAACTTGAATCTCCAGAAAGACTACATTTTTATAGTCAGAAGGGTGAGTTCCAGTCAAATTATTCCTGGCTGATTTTGTCAAGAGATTGGGATGCTTCACTTTGCCCAGGAAGATGGGGAAAGAAACCCCATCTCCGCAGATTGGGGAATAAGAGAAAGAGTCATTCCATGATATTAAGACAGGGCTGCCTGCAGTAGTGAAGTAGACATACAACTACCATGAAGCTTTTGCTGTGGAGAAGAGAATTTAGCTCCAAATATAAAATCAGCAAGTAGGGTCTTATAACCAAGGATGGGGATAAGGTGTTTTCATCCCAGAAACATTTATAATGTCTTTTCTTTTAACTTTATACCACTTTTATGTCATGAAATAGTATTTTAAAATAATGCCTCAGTGCCCAGGAACCCTTACATAGATGTTACATTTGTAGGGCTTGTGGAGTACTCTCTGGAAAAATTATAACGAATTGTTTTCATCGAAGTACATCAGTCATATGTAGCACACTCTCGTATCTGTGATGTTATCAGTATGATCCAATTTGAGAGGGAAAACAGAATACCGGATTGTAGGTTTTAATTTGCATTTCCTAGATTGTGTTTAAAGTCATCCATATCATTTGGTTATTACTTATTTATGTTCCTGATTAGAAATGTTCACTTTTTTGCTTTTTGTTCATGGAGGAAATTGTGCTTCTATAAATCATTTAAATATTAAAGACATTAATGTTTACCTTCCACCTTGATAGTATTTTTTTCATAATTTTTTTCTAGGAAAAGCCAGGTCTCTGTCATGGTACAGATATCACAAAGTCATGAATGACAACATTTGCAAATATTTGTGTATGTGTGTATGTGTATGTTTTCTTCTCTCTCTCTCTCTCTCTCTCTCTCTCTCTCTCTTTGGTGATTACATTTTTTAAGATTTATTTTCATTATTTTTAATTGTGTGTCTGTATGTGAGCGTGTGCACATGAAAGATGCAAGAGGTATTAAAGCCTCCTGGAGCTGTAGTTACATGTAGTTGGGAGCTGCCTGACATGGTCCTGGGAATTGAACTTGGGTCCTCTAGAAGAGCAATATGCACCCTTAACTGCTGAGCCTTCTCTCCAGCCCCTTGACTACATGTTTTAAATATCATCAGATACCACCATCATCACCAGCATTAAAATCATGATTAACTTCAACATTGTCCCTCTTTACTTGAGCTGAGTGTTTCACAATGACTGTTAGATGGCATTTCACTGATGCCAGTCAGGGTTGGATTTCTTTAGGGAACACCCATCATTGAGAACTGGGCAGCAGGTGAGCTGGAGGTTTTCCTGTGAAAAGCCCAACCCTTGGATGAACATGTGGGAAGAGCTACCTGCCTAGTGATGAGGAGTGGCTCCAGGCTTTGTGGTCAGAATGCCCTTTGTCCTTCCTTAAATGATGGCAGTGCAGTCAAGGTCTTGTCTCCCTCTCCAAGTCTCGGTTCCTTTCTCTATAGAACAGGACTACTCTATCTTGCTGGAGTTCTGTGAGAGTCACATGACAGATTACATGCAGGGTATTTAGTTCCATTTTCAACACTTGGCAAGTACTCCCCAGAGCCTCCATCTTATATTTCTATGATGCAATTCCATTACTCCTTTCCATGTGGTTGTTTAAAAAAAAACAAAACCAAAAGCTCTATAACCATCAACCTTCTAGAGACTTGTTATGTACAGATGCTTTGATTCTTTTATGGAACTAGAATAAAATGGGAACATCATTATTACTTCTGCTCATCCCCGATTTATCATAAGAAACTGAAACTCTGACTAAGCTGCCCCCACTGAACAACTTACAAAAACAAGTATTACTGAGGTAACATAAATTACCTCTTGCATAAAGAATTATAAATATGCAAAGATATTGAGGAATCTCTGTGTAGGGCCGGTGTGGGAAAGTAAATGTAAAGTCGCTTTCACCTGGAAGAGAACAGTGATGCCTAGGCCGTACCATAGCTACTGATGGATGGGACACTTTCTGCTCCAGAAGAAGTTTGTGTTGGATATCATGCGGCATGCTGGGGTTGCTTAAAACACACAAAATAATAACAAAATCTTGATAGCTTGATTTAAATTCTTTCAAAACAATGAAAATGGTATTGGAAGTTAAAACCATATTTATTCTTTCCTGGGTCAACTTTTGAAGTTTCAAGACAGAAATATCCACTTCCTGATTATCTTGTTTTCAGAATCGAGAAAATGGAAATAAGAGGCAATAAGTGACGCTTCCTGAAAAACGAAGTCAATGGTACAGTGTATTCCAGTCCCTGGAGGTCCCCACAAAGGCTGCCTTCGTCACATCTGTCACCTGGTTTGCCCATTTGCCTAAAGCCTCCTCCTTGTCGTCCCATTTTGTCAACACGATGACAAATTCACTGACTGGCCCGACTTCATGCCATTGCCTGGAACGGATGACCCACGAGGGACGATCCACATGTGCTTCAGCCCCCGGCCCCGGAACACCTAGTACAGGGCCAGGCACAGCACCGACACCCACTGCATCTCCTCCACGCACGGTTATGAGTGAGTTATGAAGACAATTTTGCTTTCAAAGTGAAGACAAGCATTTAGAATGTGCTGTCCATGTTGGCCCTCCTCATTGTCCGGTTCTTTTGGCACCGATGGAGACTTGTAATTTCTTCAGACACAGTCAGTGCAGACTCTCGGCAACTCTCATCTGGAGTCCCAGGGAAGCATATGGAACTCCAGGGAGAAGTGTAATGGTATTCCCTCCTCACTCTCAGATAATCAGTAAATCCATACCTAAACAAGGGTACCGCGCTGCCTATGTCAACTTGACACAAGCTTGAGTTATTTGAAAGGAGGAAACCTCAATTGAGAAAAATACCTCCACAAGATCCAGATGTAAGGTATTTTCTTAATTAGTGATTGACGAGGGAGGGCCCAGCCCATTGTGGGTGGTTCTATCCTTGGGGTGGTGGTCCTGGGTTCTATAAGAAAGCAGGCTGAGCAAGCCAGAGGAAGGAAGTCAGCAAGCAACACCCCTCCATGGCCTCTCCATCAGCTCCTGCCACCAGGTTCCAGCCCTGTTTGAGTTCGTGTCCTGACTTCCTCCAATGATGGACTACGATGTGAAAGTGTAAACCAAATAAACCCTTTCCTCCCCAACTTGCTTTTTGGGCATGGTGTTTCACTGCAATAACAACCCTAAGACAGGTACCTTCAGGCTATTAGTTCAATAAAGAAAATGCTGAAGATAGCAGGTGGTGGGGAAACTACCCTAAACAAGCCAACTCTTGTCTCCTTATGAATACTGGAGTTTTCTCCTCCATACCAACTCAGTCCTAAACCAATTTGCATGGTGCAGAGCTCCTCCTGAGCATGTGCATTTTCACTTTCCAGGTGACAAAACAATTCATCAAAAAGCATGGCTGCACAGAAACATGCAGCACACAGAAAGTGGTACACTCATTAAAATCACTGTCTTCCCCAAAAATTGCGGCTACTGGAATCTGCTTCTTGGATTAGCTTGCTAAGAGTTTTGATTTTTTTTTCTTATTTACTTATTTATCCCTGTTGTGTGATATCTGTACAGTGTGAAAATGTATTGCTGTGAATGGTGTAATAAAAAGCTGAACAGTCAATAGCTAGGCAGGCGGGTGGGATTTCTGTAGGAGGAGGAAGCTAGGCACCAGAGAAATGCCAGGAGACTTGGAGGAAACAGGAGGTGCAAGATGGAAGAGGGGTAACACTGAAAGCAGATGCCATAACAGGCTGTCAGTCTTCTCTCAGAGATCAGGCCTCAATTTCAGCTTCCTGAGACTTGAGCAAGCAGTTTCTGGGAGGGCCATGAACAAAAGACATAATCCTTGCAGTAGCTCCCTTTCTGCATGTACTCTGACCGCTCAAGGTTCAGCCAGTTGTTTACTGTCTGGGACCCCTCACCAACTTAGAGCTAAGTGCATGGGTCAATGTGAACATGTGAGGTCAGCCAGCCTCTGTGGCAGCTCAAGGACAAAGCCTGGGAATTGTCCAGGCCTGCCCAAAAATGATAACTGTAACCCCCAACCAGTAAATTCAAAGGTTACACACCCTCACCCAATCATATGACGCAAAGGCTTGTACCACCCTGCTTGTGGTTTTTCCCTTTAAAAACCCGTCACCCTGAGAGCTCAGGGCCATCCTCCTCCACCCACTGTGTCAGATGTTGGACACAGACCAAGCCTGGGCTTGCTTCTTATCATTAAACCCCTGTGTGTTTTGCATCGGATATCAGCTCTGTGGTGGTCTTGCTTGGGGATCTTGCAACGCGGGCACAACACCACCACTGGCAGAACATAGACTGATATAAATGTGTTAATTTAACTTACAAGAGCTAGTTGAGACAAGCTTAAGCTAAAGACTAAGCTTTCATAATTAATAAAAAGTCTCCATGTCATTACCTGGGAGCTGGCTGGTGGGACAGAAAAAGACTCATTACACATCCTTGTAAGTACAGAAAGTAGTGATGGATTTTCAAAAGGAATTACCTTTAATCTGCCACAAACACTTATTTTTTAAGAAGAGAATGTTTTTGTTACAGTGGGTGGAAACTGGTGGGTTGTTAGTTTGGTTTTGCCATTACCTGACATTCAGAACCCAGCTCCACTCAATAATTACTGCTTAGTGAATGAATTAATAAATGAACGAATGAATGAATGAATGAATGAATGAATGAAAGCAAATGATATCACTTGTCCCACAGAAATCTGCTTTACATTGGAGACCAGTATAAAGGAATCTTTTATACATTCCTTTATGTGTAACCCTGGGGCATTTCTTGTAAACAAATTATGAACTTCTGTTCAGGAGGTCTCTAAAAGTACCTTGGAGTCTTTATGGTAACCATGTCTAGGGTCTTTGTTTATATGAAGTCTCATAGAAAAATCCTAGCAACTAGTGAGTCCAGATCTTTGTGTATTCAAAAGTAAGTAAGCCTGCTAGTTTCTGGTCTGGCCTGAATATAATAGAATAAGAAGTTCTGTGAAGTTACAATGAAGAAAAATTTCATTCTACCTTTCCAGACTCTCTATTGTAATCACTATAACTAAAGAGAGATTTAGAACAGAAAAGCAGATGACTGACATGCATATCTCACCTGTAAAGGGACATGTAGCTGAAAGTTTCTCCAGTCCTGCCCAGCCCCAAATTTGGGACAAATCTCTCCCACCCATGGTCCTGCAGCCATTTATAAAATAATCACTCAGAGGCTTATATTAATTAACAACTGTATGGCCTGTGGCAGGCCTCTTGCTAGCTAGCTCGTTAATCTTAAATTTCTATTAATCTATGTTTTGCCATGTGGCCATGGCATTACCAGTCTGCTGGCATCCTGTTGCTCCTTGGACAGCCAGCTCACATCTCCCCCGACTCTGCCCTTCTCTTCTCTGTATCTCTGCTTAGATTTCCCACCTGACTCTAAGCTGCCTTGCTAAAACAGCTTTATTTATTAGCCAATGGGAGCAACACATATTCACAGCATACAGAAAGACATCCCACAGCAGGGACAGCCTAGGGAGTAACCCAGGAAGTAGACTGAAATTCAGCCTTGAAGATTATTTGCCAGCTAAAAGTAAAGTCAAGTCTTGCAAGTTGGTGAAGG
>CABHPH010107078.1:0-15257 GCA_902168325.1 Peromyscus nudipes
CCTGTTTTCATCAAAACTTCTGGGGACCCTTTGCATGCTCTGCCATGCTCAGCTTTCAATTACCCCACTGTGGGAAGCTGGACGCTTGTTATGAAGTTTAAATGCACAGTGAGATGTCCCTCGAGTTCCAATGTGGTATTGTAAGAAACATTAAATAGTAGTCTTTCCTGTCAAATAAAAAAAAAATATTTATTCCCAAGTATTTCATGTTTTAGAGGTTACTGCAATGGAGTTGCTTCCTCGATACACTCCTCAGTATGCTTCCTCGATACACTCCTCAGTATGATCCTTTCTGTTATCTGGAAGAGTAATTAATTTTGTGTAGTGATTTTGCAATCTGCTACTTTCCAGAGAGTAGCCATCAGATGGAAGAATTTTCACAGTGAATATTTAAGGCCTCGTGTATGTGTACAAAATCATTAGCACATAGAGATAATTTGACTCCCTTTCTTTTCTGACTTATTACTCTAGAAGAATACAAGGAGGCCTACTCTTATTCCAGGGGAATGTGTATTTTCATCCTTTGTTGTTTCATAGGAAAGACTCTCAGTTTTTCTATTTTGTTTTTTAATTCTTGACATACATTTGTCATCTGTTCCTCCACGCTGTCCTAATATTTTTCTTCTATGCTGAGTATTTTAGTGATACTGAAGATTTAGAGAAGTGTTTTCTTCACATGTTGACATGATTCTGTAATTTATGACCTTGTATATTAAAACAATTTATTTAGCTCTCAGTTTTTGGAAGTCACTTGTTTGCACTTCCTGTTTTACTAGGTAATATTATTTCCTTCTCAGGTCTCTGACTGAGTTGAAGATTATAATGTTGTAGTTTCAGTTTTCCTTCTTAAGAAATTTCAGAAAAGAAACACACTAAGCCCTTGTAAAATGTATAGTTTTGAAAGTCATCATAAGATAGTTTTCTATTAGTAATACAAAATAGGATATAAAGTGAATTAGGTACATTTGGAGTCACCAAGTTAAAATAGATAATGGAATATTTTCTCTGAATTTGTCAAATGCAAATGGACTAGACATTGTTGAGGTATTTATTGCTTGTATATATGTATATAATTATTGTTCTTATTGTATATAGTTTTTCTTAGTTATAACTTTTTTATTTTTTATTAGACAAAAAAGGGAAATATTGAGATATTGTGTGCTGATACATGGTGATATTTTATTTGTGCTTTAATAAATAAAGCTTGCCTGGAGATCAGAGGAAAAAGCCAGCCATTATGAGTAAACACAGAAATCAGGCAATGGTAGCACATACCTTTAATCCTATCACTTGGGAGGCAGGGATCTGTCTGGATGCCTGTGAGTTCAAGGCCACTCTAGAGAACAGAGCCAAGCATGGTGACACACACCTTCAATTCCAGACCAACCATAGAGGTTTGGAACTCTGTACAGACAGACAGGAAGTGACAGAGCTGGGCAGGAAGAGGAAGTGATGTAGCTGGACCGAGAGAGCCAATGAGAGAACAGAACAAAAAGGTATATAGGCATGAGTAGACAGGAAGAAGCTCTCTTTGGAAGCTGCAAAGTTGGTGATGTAAGGTTGGTTGGTGGCTTGTCCCATTCCTCTGATCTCTCTCTGGCTTTAACCCCACATTCTGGCTCTGTGGTTTTTATTTAATAAGAGCATTTAGAAATTCATCAACAGCAAACCAACTGACAGCTAATAATAATCATAAAGCCAGTTCTTATGATTCAAAGCTTTACTCTTGTCTCTGTGGTTGCTGCATGCTTATTAGAAAACAACTTTATACAGGAAATTAAAGTAAAATATTTTTTAGACGAGAAAAATAACCATTAGAATCTGTGACCATGGATGTTTATACTACAAAACATATCTTTTGTAGTCTTTGGTAGTACCTATTATAAAACATTTGTATTAAGACTCATGATTTAAGACTTCCTTAAATAGAAATTTGAGAAATTCAGACTTTTGACGGTCAGAGTCATCTAAAATTTATGCATACACCAAGAGATCTATTTGCCAAGTTGATCTTCCCATATTAATTCCATAATTGTGTCTTTTATGGTACACTTAAATTTGAAGTTTCTTATGCCATATGCATGTAGATAGTCCTGGTCATCACTTCTAGTATCTCATGCTTCCTCTGTAGATTATTTCTGATGCTGACAACTTAAGAGCCTATTGAAAAGTGGAATCTCAGTGCAGAGTCTTTGTAATATTTTTCTCTATATTAAAAATATTAGGTAATTTGAGTTGTGTGTTTTTGTGTGTGTGATTATGCGCACATGTGAGTTCAGGTAATCCTGAAGGCCCCAAGAAGCCATTTGATCCTTTCAAGTTATTGATACAAGTGGTTGTGAAGAGCATTTTGTTGTGGATACATATGAGGACCTCTGTAAAAGAAATATGTGATATTAACCACAGAGACATCAATTTAGGTTCCGTAATGTTCTTTCTACCTGTTTATCAAAACATACCACTCTTTTCTAAGTTCTTCTATTCTAACTCCTAGGATGTATCAGAATTCTCTTCCTATCCTTTTGTAAGGAAGTGTATTGTGTACTCTCATTGACAAAATGTTCACTCTTTCACAGATATTCTGTCTTTTTCTCTTAACCCTCAACTGCATCAAAGTTAAGCATTCACTCAGATATTAAAATAAGAAGTTTCAATTTACTTTGATCACTTCTGCATTTTAGAGCAGAGAAGAGTATTCCACTCTGCACTATTGCCCAATGGCTAGTTCTTATGAAATGATGGCTGACTAAGTTATAAGAGACAATGTAGGATATATTTTCTGTGCCTTTAAACTGGTATTCTTCTCCTTCCTCTATCCCTATTGTTCGTAGGTTTGGTCTTTTCATGGTGTCCCAAATTTCTTGGACGTTTTGGGTCATGATTTTGTTGGCTTTAGTGTTTTCTTTGACTGATGAATCTATTTCTTCTACCATATCTTCCATGCCAGAGATCCTCTCTTCCATTCCTTGCATTCTGTTGGTTATACTTGCTTCTGATGTTCCCGTTCATTTACTCAGATTTTCTTTTTCCAGCATTCTGTCTGTTTGTGTCTTCTTCATTTTTTCTATTTCCCTTTTCAGGTCTTGAACTATTTCCTTCATCTGTTTCATTGCTTTTTCATGATTTTCTTTCAGGGCTTTATTATTTTCCTCCAGGGCTTTATTGTTTTCTTCTACTTTATTTGTCATTTTCTCTCATTTTTAATAGCATTCTTCCCATTTTTTGTTTGTCTTTTCCTCTATATAAGCCTCTACCCTCTTCATGATGTTATTCATAAGGCTGTTTTCTTTTGCTTCCTACAATTTTTGATGATCAGCTCTAGATGTTGGAGGAGGGCTTGGTCCTGGTGATGCTGTACTGCTCTTGATTTTGTTGTATGTACTTCTGCCTTGATGTCTGCCCATCTCCTTGTGGTTCAATCTTGGTCTTATCAGGGCACTTGGTCCAGAAAGAGCTGACAGATTCGGGAAGTCTCTCTCTCTTGTCCAGATGGGACTCTCTTGTCCAAATGGGAAGTCCAAGGTAGAATGGGAGCTCTTGTCCAGATGGGAAGTCCGAGGCAGGATGGGAGCTCTTGTCCAGAAGGGAACTCCAAGGCAGGATGGGACCTGGGCGACAGTCTCTAAGTCTCAGGTAGTGATTTGGGTATCTGAGGATGATGGGCTTGGGTGCAGGGCTTGTAAATTGCAGGGTTAGCAGTGGATCTTGCAGAAGGGGAGCCTTTTGTCCAGAAGGGAAGTCTGGGGCAGGATGGGAGCTGGGGGCCGGTCTATAAGTCTCAGGAAGTGGCGGGGGTCTCCGGGGACGATGGGCTTGGGGGCAGGGCTTGGAGACTGCAGGGTCTGCAGAGGATCTTGGAGAAGTGAGCCTTCCCAGTAGGGGTGGGGGTAGAAGGGAGCCTGCCTGGTGGCCAAAACCTGGGGCCAAGGTGGACAGGTCTTCCCAGGAGTGGCTGGTGCCCAGGGATGGGATCTAGGCTGAGGGCAGGCACTCACCTTTTTTTCCAAAAGGGAAGTCCGCGGCAGGATGGGAACTGGGGGCTGGTCTCTAAGTCTTAGGAAGTGGCGGGGGTCTCCGGGGATGATGGGCTTGGGGGCAGAGCTTGGAGCCTGCAGGGTCTGCAAGGGATCTTGTTGAACTGGGAGACCTCAACACCCCACTTTCACCACTGGACAGATCTCCCAAATCGAAACTTAACAGAGAAATAAAGGACTTAACTGATGTCATGACTCAAATGGACTTAATTGATATCTGCAGAACATTCCATCCTGAAAAAAGAGAATATACCTTCTTCTCAGCACCCCATGGAACCTTCTCTAAAATCGACCACACACTTGGCAACAAAGCAAATCTCAACAGATACAAAACAGTTGGAATAACCTCTTGTGTTCTATCAGACCACCAAGGTTTAAAGTTAGATTTCAACAACAACAAAAACTACAGAAAACCTACAATCTCATGGAAACTGACTAATGCTCAACTGAATCACCAATGGGTTAGGGAAGAAATAAAGAAAGAAATTAAAGAATTCCTAGAGATCAACGAAAATGAAGACACCACATACCCAAACCTATGGGACACTATGAAAGCAGTGCTAAGAGGGAAGTTTATAGCACTAAATGTTCATATAAAGAAGTTGGAGAAATCTCACACTAGTGACTTAACTGCACACCTGAAAGCTCTAGGACAAGAAGAAGCAAAGTCTCCCAGGAAGAACAGACACCAGGAAATCAACAAAGTGAGAGCTGAAACCACAAAATGGAAACAAAGAGAACAATACAAAAAATCAATGAAACAAAGAGTTGGTTCTTTGAGAAAATGAACAAGATAGACAAACCCTTATCCAAACTAACCAAAAGACAGAGAGAGAGCATCCAGATTAACAAAATCAGAAATGAAAAGGGGGATATAACAACAGGCATTGAGGAAATCCAGAGAATCATCAGGTCATACTTCAAAAAACCTTATTCCACAAAACTGGAAAATCTAAAAGAAATGGATAATTTTCTGGATAGGTTCCACATACCTAAGTTAAATCAAGACCAGATAAACTATTTAAATAGTCCAATAACCCCTAACAAAATAGAAATAGTCATTAAAAGTCTCCCAAGCCAAAAAAAAAATGCCTAGGACCAGACGGTTTCAGCACAGAATTCTACCAGATCTTCAAAGAGAAGTTAACAAAATACTCTCTAAATTGTTCCACACAGTAGAAACAGAAGGAACATTACCAAACTCCTTTTATGAGGCTACAATTACCCTGATTCCTAAACCAAACATGGATACAACAAAGAAAGAGAACTACAGACTGATCTCCCTCATGAACATTGATGCAAAAATACTCAATAAAATACTGGCAAACAGACTCCAAGACACATCAAAACAATTATCCACCATGATCAAGTAGGCTTCATCCCAGGGATGCAAGGGTGGTTCAACATACGAAAGTCTGTCAATGTAATACACCATATAAACAAACTCAAAGAAAAAAAACACATGATCATCTCACTAGATGCAGAAAAGGCATTTGACAAAATCCAACACCCCTTCATGATAAAGGTCTTGGAGGGATCAGGAATATAGGGAATATACCTAAACATAATAAAGACAATTTACAGCAAGCCACCAGCCAACATCAAATTAAATGGAAACTCAAAGCAATTCCACTAAAATCAGGAATGAGGCAAGGCTGTCCGTTCTCCCCATACTTATTCAATATAGTACTTGAAGTTCTAGCCAGAGCAATAAGACAGCATAAGGAGATTAAGGGGATACAAATTGGAAAGGAAGAAGTCAAGCTTTCCCTCTTTGCAGATGACATGATAGTATGCTTGAGTGACCCCAAAGATTCAGCCAAGGAACTGATACAGCTTATAAACAGCTTCAGCAACACAGCAGGATACAAGATCAACTAAAAAAAATCAGTGGCCCTCCTATATACAACTGACAAACAGGCTGAGAAGGAAATCAGAGATACATCACCCTTTACAATAGCCACAAATGATATAAAATACGTTGGGGTAACACTAACCAAGCAAGTGAAGGACCTATATGACAAGAACTTCAAGTCCCTGAAAAAAGAAATTGAAGAAGATGTCAGAAAATGGAAAGATCTCCCATGCTCATGGATAGGCAGGACTAACATAGTAAAAATGGCAATTTTACCAAAAGCTATCTACAGATTCAATGCAATCCCCATCAAAATACCAACACAATTCTTCACAGACCTGGAATGAATAATACTCAACTTCATATGGAAAAACAAAAAACCCAGAATAGCCAAAAGAATCCTGTACAATAAAACAACCTCTGGAGACATCATGATCCCTGATTTCAAGCTCTACTATAGAGCTACAGTAATAAAAACAGCTTGGTACTGGCATAAAAACCAACTTGTGGACCAATGGAATCGAATTGAAGACCCTGATATTAATCCCCACACCTATGAACATATAATTTTTGACAAAGAAGCCAAAAGCGTACAATGAAAAAAAGAAAGCATCTTCAACAAATGGTGCTGGCATAACTGGATATCAATGTGAAGAAGGCTGCAAATAGATCCATATCTATCACCATGCACCAAACTTAAGTCCAAGTGGATCAAAGACCTCAACATAAATCCAGCTACTCTGAACCTGCTAGAAGAAAAAGTAGGAAGTAGTCTTGAACGCATTGGCATAGGAGATTGCTTCCTAGGTATAACACCAGTAGCTCAGACACTGAGAGAAATAATCAATCAATGGAACCTCTTGAAACTGAAAAGCTTTTGTAGAGCAAAGGATATGGTCAACAAGGCAGAGTGACAGCCCCAGCCCACAGAATGGGAAAAAGGTCTTCACCACCCCCACATCTGACAGAGGACTGATATCTAGAATATATAAGGAACTCAAGAAATTAGACATCAAAATGCCCAACAGTCCAATTAAGAAATGGGCTATAGAACTAAACAGAGAATTCTCAGCAGAGGAAACACAAATGGCTGAAAGACATTTAAGGAATTGCTCAACATCCCTAATCATTAGGGAAATGCAAATCAAAACAACTCTGAGATACCACCTTATGCCAGTCAGAATGGCTAAGATCAAAAACACTGAGGGCACTTTTTGCTGGAGAGCATGTAGCTAGGGGAACTCTCCTCCACTGCTGGTGGGAATGCAAACATGTACAGCCACTTTGGAAATCAATATGGCGTTTTCTTAGAAAATTGGGAATCAGTCTGCCACAAGACTCAGCTATACCACTCTTGGGCATATACCCAAGGAATACTCAATCATACCACAAGGGCACTTGCTCAGCTATGTTCATATCAGTATTATTTTTAATAGCCAGAACCTGGAAACAACCTAGATGCCCTTCAACCGAAGAATGGATAAATAAACTGTGGTACATATACACAATGGAATACTACTCAGCAGAGAAAAACAATGACACCATGAGGTTTGCAGGCAAATGGATGGATCTAGAAAAAAATCCTCCTGAGTGAGATAACCCAGACTCAGAAAGACAAACATGGTATGTACCCACTCATAGGAGAATACTAGTTGTGGAACAAGGATGACTGGACGGCTACTCACAACACCAGGGAGGCTATCTGGAAAACAGGACCCCAAGAAAGACACGGGGATTGCCCAATGACAGAGAAATGGATGAGATCTACATGAACAGTCTGGACGTGAGTGGGGTTAATGAGGGGTGAGGGGCAAGGGAAAGAGAACTTGGGGGAGCGGGAGATCCCAACTGGATCAAGAACAGAGAGGGAACACAAGGAATGTTCATGGTAAATGAAGACCACATGAGAATAGGAAGAAGCAAAGTGCTAGAGAGGCCCACAGAAATCCACAAAGATGCCCCCACAATAAACTGCTGGCAATGGTCGAGAGACAGCCCGAACTGACCTACTCTGGTGATAGGATGGCCAAACACCCTAATTGCCGTACTAGAAACCTCATCCAATGACTGAGGGAAATGGATGCAGATATCCACGGTCAGGCCCCGGGAGGAGCTCCGGGAGTCCAATTGGCGAAGGAGGACGAGGAGGAGGGTTTATGTGAGCAAGAGTTGTTGGGACCAAGGTGGATGGAATACAGGGACGAGTGGCCAAACCAATGGAAACACATAAACTGTGAACCGATGGCTGAGGGGCCCCCAACTGGATCAGGCCCTCTGAATGGGTGAGACAGTTGATTGGCTTGATCTATTTGGGAGGCATCCAGGCAGTTGGACCGGGTCCTGTGCTCAGTGCATGAATTGACTGTTTGAAACCTGGGGCTTAGCAGAGACGCTTGGCTCAGCCTGGGAGGAGGGGACTAGACCTGCCTGGACTGAGTCCACCAAGTTGATCTCAATTCTTGGGGGGAGTCTTTGCACTGGAGGAGATGGAAATGGGGGGTGGGCTAGGGTGAAGGGGAGCGGGGCGGGAGGGAGGAGAATGGGGGAATCCACGGCTGATATGTAAAGTTGAATTATATTGTAAAATAAAATAAAATAAATTCAAAAAAAGAGACAATGTAGGAAACAATACTAGACATGATATTGCTAGGCAGCATCAATAGAGAAAATAGTGAGAGTCGTTTTATAAGAGATAGGACTTGCAATGTAATCCAATATTATTTTTTGACTGTGAACCAACTATATATTTGCCAGTGAGAATTCATTAAATGCAAGTTCAGGAAGATGATTTCTCTCTGATCTCTTGAAGACAATGTCTGTCTATTCTTAACAAAATTGTGCAGCACTTGGGGATAAAGATGCATCCAATCAGGCCTTCAGTAGAAGCCAAGGTGAAAATCTCCAAAGCCACCATGACCTTGCCCTTGGTACTATGGTACACAGGGAGAAATCTGACCCAGATACTGCAGAACAACAGCATGCTTAAAGTCAAGAACTTGGCTTCATTGAATGTGTTAGGCAGATTCCTGGAAAAGAAAACCACAGTGAATCTCCCCAGGGCCTGTATCCAAGGACACAGTATAAGCCATGACTTGATACACACAGTGATGATGTAGCCATACTCAGATGTGTATTGATATCAAGAGAGGTAGGATAAGTTCCTCGCCAGACTGCACAGAAACTAGCTTGAATCAGAGTACATATGGCAAAGATGTAGTTAGGTGCCACTGAAACCAGAAAGTACCTTATCCTTATTCCAGAGGCTGTGATTATTAAAGCCACCAGCACAGTCACTGTTTTGGTCAACACAGTGGAAACAGCCACAGTGAATACAACTCCAAATTTCTGCAGGGTGCAGTAGCTGAGTTAGGATGGTTAATAAAGAGCAAGGGGTAAAGGAAACAAAAGATGAGTGAGATAAGCAAGGTGCAACTGAGTTTCTGGTTGTTGAGCTTCACATTGGGAGTGTCATGGTGCTTGACAAAGACCCCAAGAACCAGAACTGTGAATGCATAGAAACCACAAGTCCAATAAGGCAAGAGCCATCCCCAGGTGGTCTTCATAGTTCATCATGATCACAGCTTTATGATTACATTGGTTCTGCTCTGTGCTGACATACTGGTCCTCTGGACACTTCACACACTGATCCACAGCTCATCAAGAAAAAGAAAGTATGATTAGTTTATATTCAGCATTGATATTTTCAGGACATTTCAATTAAGTGTGTTGAAGAAGCATTGTAATATCTGCATTTTGTTGTTGAGGATGTAGTTGAAGGATACAATAGTAATGCTTCCTTTTCATAATGCTCATTATCTCTATGTGGAACAAAACCAAAGAATCATTTTATGTCTATTTAAGGTTATTGATGAGATAGATAATTGGTCATGTTTTCAGGAAACATGGATTTTGTAGTATATTTTGGAGGCAATGATGAAATGATTTATATTGGTGAATTCACAGAAGACATATTCATAAACCATAGTTTTGCTGAGTGCATTTTAAATCTCAGATCACATGCATTCAGTGTCTCCTGAGGTCTTTGTCTCTTTTAGGAATGTTGTCTCTATGAGATATGAAGACTTTTTCTTTACTGGGATGAGATCTCTGATATATTTTCTAATTCAAATTTGCCAGCCCAAATACATTGAAATAGAAACAACTCTAATTGGAATACGTAAGGCATATGTGTCTGTATATGTTTGCAGCTGTATATACATATAAAAGTATAAAAAGAGCTCATGAATTTGAGTGTGATTGGGTTTATATGGGTTTAAGTAGGAGGATGAAAGTGAGAGAAATTTTATGAACATAATAATAATATTTGAGAACTGCAAAAAATAAAAATAAATAAACACAGCACTAGTTGTGTCCTTCTCTGGTATTAGGGACAGCAACTTGCAAGACTCTTCATAAGAAGCAATAACCTTACCACTGAAAGTAGAAAACTCTATACATAGCAATAAAATATCTCTACATCTTCATTCCACCAACTTTGGGAGCATAGAGCACCTTCTTCCTTCCCTAACTTTCAACTTATTGAGACCCAGACCCTCTCAATGTGATCACGGGTGAAGTAAATACTGATAAACAGCATGAGAAAGATAACACAAGAGCCTTTAAGAACAAGTGGTAACACAGAATCTTTGTATTGAGCAATAGAACCCATAAGTTATTATCATCACCATGGTAATTGGAGGAACACATATTGTAATTGCTCTGAATCTTTGCAAAATTGCAGAGAGGCATGATGTGCTTCCAAAATTTAAAGCATGTTTTTTTAGAAGAATGTTTTTATGGACAGTTGTAATTGGTTAAATTGTTTAAGGGGCTAGGAATTTTGTTCCTAGCTCATCACAAAACAATGGGTCATGAACTTTCTAAATGTATATTATTAAATTTACAATAAGATTGAGAAGAAAACAGTAGCCCTATTTGCCTCATCTAAAATATTAAATCACCACACACAACAAAGACTTGTCCTGTATTTTTCTTACATTGTCTGCAGTCCATATCCACTGAGAGAGGCTCTTCATCCCACACTCATCAGATCATTATCACAGTGGCAGTACAGGTTCCAGAATGCAAGTGAAGGAGATGAGCAGGAAAATTGTATGAGCATAATTTATACATAAATCACATGGTCACTTCCCAAGTTCTATTTGCTGCTAAAATACTCAATAAGACTTCTTTGTAGCCACAAATGGATTATAAAACCAGCAAAAACAACATTGGAAACAACAGATAAGCAAGAAAAATGGGTCAACACATGTGAGGACTGAGAATTATGGAGGAGGATCTTAGTTTAGAAATGAAATATTCAACTTATCTTCTCATGAATAATGATTGGTTGGGAGGAGGAGTGATATGTCTTATGTAATATATGAAATGAGGCATACAGGTCAGGTGTTCTTTCTGAGCTCTTTGAATATTTTAAAAATCAACATTTAATTTTTAAATGAACTATGGTTCTTTGATGATCTAGATAGTTTTAGAACAGCAGCATCCAAAAAGTTAAAAGATTTGGACTGATTATTGGTTTTCAAGACAATGGAATCACAGGCTTTGGTTAGATATTCTGTAACTGATACTGGTATAGAGTAGGCCCCACTCTGAATGCTGTGTTTAACTCAATTACTCTAAACATGAAGCTGCTTTCCATGACATGGACTTTGTGATAAAATCCCAGTGTGGAACCATTTATTCTTAACTTATGAGTTCCCCTGAACCAATAATGCATGTCTCACTGTGGATAATCTAACAAAATACACTGACATCATTTCTAAAGCTGTTAACACTAACAAAATGCTGACGCAGTCGTTGGACCAAACTTTCCCAAAATGTCATTTTCATGATGTCATGAAACTAGCTGAACTATCATCCTCTATATTTATCATCCAAATTGTATGTCATGGACTATGGACAGCAGGTGAAGAGCCCCAGGGAAGAGAGTTTCAAAGAATTCTCAATGGGTGAGAAAACAACTGCACAAATAAAGAAAATAAATAATGATACAATAAGTAGCCTCTTATTTGGTTACAGAAATAAAAGGAAGTGGAGATGTCTGGGTGCTCATTTGATGTTCTGATAAGCATGGCATGACACAATCCAAAAGTCTCAGTGTTATAGAAGAAAAAAAATGTTCACTTTGATTTTACTCTTCTTGCTCCTGAACATTCCGTTTCACATGTCAAGTTCCATTCATCCCAGTTGCTTTTGGACAATGAAGCAGAGTGAAGACAAGGATGGAATATTTCAGTCATGTGCCTTTGTAGTTGACGCAATACATGGGCCAGTGGAGATGACAGAGTTCATACAACCTTTCAAAGAAAGGTAAGTGCCTTATACTTTCTACATAGATGGCATCATGAATATTTCATGAGGGGTCAAAGGATGAGGATCAGAGCAATGCCTTGATACTTCTGCCTCATTATCCCAACCTGCATATCAATAAATATCCCCAAATTCTTTTAGAAATTCAATGCCATTTTTCTCCTTTTAATTTGTCCGGAGAGTGTTTTGTTTTTCTCCCAGTTACCCTCAAGCTTTCAAGCTTGGCACCTGAATAAAGAAAGGACTCCATACATTGTGTCATCACAAATGGTCTGCCTCTTCACAGTTTTCATATCACAGTATCTGGTGATGTCTCATCAAAAGGAACCTCATTCTAATTCAGTGAATGCCACCCTAACTGGGTAAAAAAAAAATGGCCATAGAGTAGAGTCAGCTGATGGATATGCCATCAATGTGTAGTTTTTAACACATTGCTAGGGCAAATGATATTTTTGGCACACTAGCTACAGAAAATTTTCACATAGATTTTCAGTTACTCTCTCAGATGATCTGCATGTGGTCACACTGTGCCTTCTAAACATGCATCTAGAACGGAAGTAGGAAACCTGTCCACTTTGAACTTCATATGTGTTCCCATTTCTCCATACTTCACTTATATGTATGTATAATCACTGGCCTTTAATTTCAAAGTCCATTTATTCACTCTTTCTTTACAGTAAAGAAGGATTGTATGGACTGTAAATGATACGTTTGCATTCTTTGAGAACTGTGGCTGTCCCTAATTGTGGTGACTGCTTCCTTCCCTCGTCTCTTGCCTGAGAGACAGCTGTAGCATGTTATATTTCACAACAATTGATAGTAGGGATAGAGGTGTTGCCCACTAGATCACATTTACCATTATTTAAGAAGCTGTGTCTCCTCTCTGTTTATGTCTAATCTCTTTATACTCTGACACTTACATCCCATTTACCACTTTTGTTTTTCTTTAAGTAATCTTATTTATTATATCTGCTTATTTGCAATTTCAAGACTGTCTACATTTTGATTTTTTATTTATTTGATCTTTATTGGTTAGATGGTATGAAAAGACTTAGACATAAACACAAACTGGTATCATTCTCTTCCAACTGACCTGGCACTCATTTTTTTTACATAAAACTTCATAAACTTTTTCATACATTTTACATTTTAGAGTTGTCTATTTTACAAACATGTAATAGTGGCACATACAAATTTCAGTAGTATGCTATTCTAGTGTTAGTGTAACTGAGAAGGTCTTCAAACAATGTTTTCTACAAGAAAAATTGTTTTGGTTAGATAAAACCAGTGTGAATGTATGACATGGCAGTGTAAACATAAAATAACTGAACAATACTAAAGAGGTAGTACATGCCCTTAATCTCTGTGCTCATGACCTAAAGGAAGTGTATTCCTATGCATTTGAGGTCCGTTTAGTCTACAGTTGGAATCCATTCCCTTCTTATGGATTAAGTGAGCATTAATATTATCCATTCCCACAGATGAATACAGACATACGTTTTTACCAAATCTGTCTCTGGTATTTGAATTTATTTAAAAATAAATCCTTAAAAAAGATTTTGTGGCCACAAGAGATAAACCACAAAGAAGAAAGATAAAGATTGTCAGGATGGCATATGTCAGCTCTATTGCCCACTGATTATAAAGAATTGGAAGTAATGGAGCCAAATGTTGTCCCGACTATTGTGCATAATCTGACATTTGAGATTGCCTTACGCTATTCAGTTAATTTCATAAGAAAATACTATAAACTCAATGGCTCACACATCATGTGTATTTTACATATTGCTCAATAATTTAAAAATGAAATCAAAATCAGGCTTACTGTTTGGTCAACACCTTGGGCCTTGTCTTTACCTTTTGAGAAAGCACTCAAAAACCAGAGATATACAAGGCTCTCTGCGGAAGATACTTATGGCTCATCTTACTTATAGGACCTGTATTTTCATTAACCTTTAAATGTTTTTGTAAGCATCCATCTTCTTATGTTATCTCAAAATCCCAACATAGAAAATTTCAGTCTTTGGGGGTGCTTGGGAATACCATCCAGTACAGGATAGACCTTGTATTGATTACACATGATTATCTGTAAATCTCTGTCTCTGTTAATCACTGTAACCTTTTACAGAGGAGGAAATGACAACAATCAATTTGCACTGGCCTTAGCTTTTTCAGTGGATCAAGTCAACAGGAACCCTGATCTTTTACCAAATATGTCTTTAACATTTGGATTTCTAGCAGGTGGTTGTAAGTTCATGTCAAAAGCATATGATATGATTCAATCTTCTGCAAAAGATCATTATAATGCACCTAATTATAACTGTATTGATCTGAACATATGTTCAGTGATGCTTTCAGGACCAAACTTGGCAGAATCTTTAGTAGTTGGGAAAGCAATGGACCTCTACCATTCTCAGCAGGTGAGATTTTGTGTGATAGTTTTCAAGAAATACTGTCTCTATTGGTGCCATTCCAAGATGCCTAGAAGAGTGTGAGGGAGAAACTGATCTTACACTTATGTCAATCTATGTAGTTCAAGGGTACTATTCAGAGATTTTATGGGCCTTTTATATTTCTCTTTTTAAAGTGTAGATAAGAGAATAAGTAACAGGTAAGGGGGTATTTAAGATCTCTATGCAGAAAAGTGTGTTTTATGAAACAAATATTAAAGTGTATAATTTGTTTCATAAAATAGCAATATCTCATTTGGGGCCGAGTGCCTGTGAATATGCAAACTGTATTTTACTCATGCCCAGAAGAAAGCAACAATTACTTAAAATATTTTTTTATACTTTCAATTAAATTAAGTCACATAAATGCTGGAAAACAACATTAGAAAACATTTCATTAAACCTCAGATGTCTTAGATCTTGAATAAAATGGTTGGAATCAAAAAAAAAAAAAGAAAAGTGTGTTTAACAACTTATTTTAATTCATGGTACCTCATGGTTTTCCCTGTATCCCAGGTCATTCAATTTACCTTTGGACCCTTCCATCCTATCCTGAGTGATCATGAACAATTTCCTTATTTGTAT
>CABHPH010107079.1:0-48562 GCA_902168325.1 Peromyscus nudipes
AAAGGGTGAGAAAATAGGAAGGAGTAGCTGGTAAGGCAGGAATGGGGGCCTCTGGGAATGGGGTGTCTTATTCTCTAGACTGCTTCCTGTTGTCTGGGGCTGTCGGCATCTTTGGGGGGACCTGAGAAAGCTGGGATGCTGGCTGTTTCACTCGCTGTCTTGAATTTCTGCCTCCATCTCCCAAATGCTGGGATTATGGGCCCTCTGTCAAGCCAAGTTTATAAGGTGCTGGGCTTTGCCAAAGCTCGGCAGGTGCTTTTCCAGCTACTTTATACAGAGCCCCCGCAGCGGTGGAGCTTTTAAAACAGGCACCCACTTCCTTGCCACCAGCTGCTGATGGGACCTTGGCCCCAGTCTTTATAAAACAGGAAACCTTCCTAGTGCTGACCTGCCATGGAATCAGCTGTTTCCGTCCGAAAGATGGTTCGGGAAGGGGTGTGGTGGTGAGGGACTGCTGAATAGGTATGGGATTTCTTTATAGGGTAATGAAAATATTCTGGCATTATGGGCTGGGCAGATGACTCAGTGGGCAAAGTGCTTGCTGTACAAGAAATGAGGACCTAGTTTGGATCCCCAGGACCCACATAAAGGTGGGTGTGGCCTTGTGCACCGAGGTAATCAGGGCAGAGAGTCAGATCCCAGAGGGCTGGCTGGCCTGCTAGCCAGCTCAAACAGAGGCAAGATACAGGTACAACAGAGACCCTGTCTAAACTAAAACTAGGGTGGAGAGCAATAGAAGATGCCTGAAGTTGACCTCTGACCTCCACACATGACAGCTCAGGTGAGCACACCAGCACATAGGTGCATACACACACAGACACACACACACACAGACACACACACACA
Source organism: Peromyscus nudipes (assembly GCA_902168325.1). Taxonomy (NCBI): domain Eukaryota; kingdom Metazoa; phylum Chordata; class Mammalia; order Rodentia; family Cricetidae; genus Peromyscus; species Peromyscus nudipes. The sequence continues at coordinate 847 of CABHPH010107079.1, forward strand.
TCACCACCACCACCACCACCACCACCACCACACTCTGGCATTAAACAGTGATAGTTAAACTCTGTGACTACCTGCAAACCACTCAACTGAACGCTTGAAGAGGGTAGACCTTACCCTACGTGTGTTTCATTTTGCATATTACTTATGAAAAAAAAAAAAAACCAGACAAACAACCGTGCCGAAATGGAGAAAGAAAACTGGCAGACCTCAGTAGAATGTGCTTTATCTCAGAAACTCGGATTCTGGGCAGGAAGAAGGCTTTCCTTTGTCCTGAATCTCAGGGTCTCTCTATTCAAGGGCCTCAGGAAGCTGGGAAGGCTGTGAGTTGGAAGTGATTTGCAAAGGAAAGGAAAGATCAAAGCAGGTACTGAGGTCAGAGACAGGGATGCGGGGGTGGGGGGAGTGGGGGGGTGGAAGTGGGGGGTGGGCAGAGGTGAGCTGGGGAGTGGGGATGAGGGGGTGTTTGCTCTTGTCTCCATCTGTGGGACCCCCCAATCTATACGACCCCCCCTCCCCCATTCCTGCCATCCTTACTTTGAGCAAGGTCACTGAGGAGAATCAGGACCTTGCATGTCTTTAGAGTGCCAACTGCAGTTGGCTGCTCATGGCAGGTCATTGATCTTAAAAGGTCATGTTTTTAAAAAACCCTTTGGAAAAATAGTCCCATCTCTGAGACTTTATATTCCCAACAACTGGCATAGCACCCTGGGATGGGGGGTGGCGGGGGTTGGGGAGCGATTCACAGCTTCAGAGCCTCACCTGGTCCAGGAATTCCTTCTGACGTTTCAGGCTTTCCTCTCTCCTTGATCCCTTTGGCCAAAGCTCTGTAATAGTCTTTGAATACACCATTTTTTGCCCACACTTTGAATTGTTAGTGACCGGGAGAACACCGAAGGAAATGATAGCATTTGGCGAGGTAGGAAAACTGCGGCCCTGTTGAAAGGCACATTCATTTTCTGATGGGTGAGGCGCCTTACCACCAACCGCCCCGAGAACTGTATGTACCCCTGCTGTGCTGCTGCGTCACCGACATGACCCATTTAAACTGTGCTCAGGGTCGGAAGCCAGAGAGGCTTTCTGCCTGTGTAGGAGTCATCTCCGGGGTCAGGTGTTGGATGTGTCATGTGCTGAAATGTCCCCCACCCTCCCCCTCATTATCATTATTGTGCCTGTTAAACGGACAGAACTCATCAAAGAGCAGAACTCTGCAGGAGTTTCTGGGTCTGGTGATAAAACACAAATATTTCTCTTTCCAACACCTCCTGAACTCTCAGTCATATATCTATGGCTGTCATTCTACTCACAAAAATAAACCGAGCTGTGTTACGCTGCCCTTCTTCCCTTGGCTTGTTCAAGTCTGTGTCTGAAATAGCTGTGTTTGTTGTAGCAGCACGTGGTTACGTTGTCTGCTGTGACGTATGGCCCCTTCCCCCCAAAACGGCCACTGCACCTTGTGAGAATGTCATCCTTAGTCTTCAAATGGGGAAGAGTCTCTGTGGCCTAGGAGAGGGGGGTCCAGGCTATCCTGAACAATAGGACTGGGGGAAGGTTGTAAAATCTGACTGACTTCAATAGATCTACCTGTTAGCCACCCAGCCCTGGGCGAGCTGTGTATCTCTTGGCTTAAGTTTTTGGGATGAAGACTAAGGTAATATATGATCAACCCTTTAATTAATGGTGACTCATTGTTAGAAGCCTCTTTGCCTTGGCAGGCAGCTACGTGGTTCTTGCCTACGCTCAAGGCCTGCTCTCTCTCACCTGCCGCTACCTCCTGCCATGACCTCATAGTGGACTTGCAGAAGGAAGTCCAGGGAGGTGGACCCATCCCATATCCTGCCTGAGTATACTTCCTGAACCAGGTCTGTGGACTCCTTCTATCACCCTCTGTTCAATAAATGGTGCATAAGTCTGTGCCCAGCCACAGGGCTTCGTGACGCTGTGGGGATATGAAAACAAAAAGACACACCAGGGCTGCGGAAATGCTCAGCCGGTGTAGGAGATGCTCAGTCAGTCAGGGCTTTCTGTGTAAGCTTGAGGACCCGAGTCCGGATTCTAAGGACCCATGTAAGAAAGCTGGATGCCTTAGCGTGCATCTAGAATCTCAGAAGTGGGATAGCTAAAAGGCAAGAGGATCCTTGAGCCTCTCTGGCCAGCCAGCCTAGCACAGTGAGCTCCAGGTTCAGTGAGAGACCATACCTCAAAAAATAATGTGTAGAGTGGTTGAAGAAGACACACAGTGTTGACTGTGTTGACCTCTGGCCTCTACACGCAATCGTGTACACATGCACTCCCTAATCCCAAAGACATATTCTTTGTCTTCACAGACATAATCTCCACAGGATGTGAGACCCAACAGATCTATGTATTCTATGAGTTTAATAATACCATGGGTTAGAGGGAATGTCTGAAAAGGTTCTACATGAGGGAAGTTCTCTAGAGGTAGACCAGTTGTCTACATGGATGGCCAGGGCTGACTGGGACTGGCCTCTGTGAGAGAAGAGAGGCACAAGATGGAGGCTGGAAGATACCCTCCTAAGGTGGAGTCCCTGGGCTGTGAGGATTTAGGGACTGTCACGAGAAGAGTGCCAAGTGTAGAAAACAACAAAAAGATCAAGTGGGAAATGACATCTGCATCACAGGCAGATATGCTGTAGGTTTGGAATCCCCAACTTCGTTCCTATTTTGGTCTACGCTGGTACCGGTAGCACAAGCCTAAGGTTACGCGGTGGAATGGACAGGAGAGTCACAGCAGCCACAATGCAAAGGGAGACACTTAAGAATTTACTGAGAGAGCCTTTCCAAGGAAGTGGGAAGAGTGGACACCTGAGAAAGCCGGCTTTGATTTCTCCATAGGTATAGACGAGGGTCATGTGTTCGGAGAAGGGCCTTTGGCTCTGACATTTTAGAGCCCTGTTATCCTAGCAAGTGATTATTCTAAAGAGATCTCAAGTTTGGGTCTGCATTTCCTGGCAGCTGAGAAGAAGGGAGGAACACATTGAGTTACATACTTTTCTCTCTCTTTTTTTTTTTCCTGACGAAAGAATGCATACAAATGGATTCGCAAGAGCTCTGGCATTTTCCTGGAATGAGGCTTCTGCCAAAGCTTCCTCTGAGTGTCCCTGTAAAAAGGACACTGGGTAATGGAACGGCCCGTGGCTTCCATCACAGGATTGCAAAAGAGTCGCAGACGCTCACTGTCCAAATAGGCCATGCTGTTTGGCATTTAGGAAGAGGCAGAGGCCACTGGGGAGATGGCAGCTCAAGAGCAGCGTTCCTGCTTGTGTTTTCACTGGACGGTGAAGACAAGCACAGAAGGGACCAGCCAAAGCACGGCTTCGCCCACACGGCCGGACCTCAGCAGACTCCATCAATGACCCGAGGATGTGTTTTATTTTAAGAAGACAATCAAATATACATATGTGTATACCTATACATATAAATATATATATGCACATGCATACACGTATATATGGGTTTATGTGCTGTATGTGGACATATGCATATATTTGGGTTCCAGGGATTGAACTCAGGTGGGTAGACTTATGTGGCAGGAACTTTTACCCACTGAGCCATCTTGCTGGCCAATTTTTATTTTTATTTTAATTTTATTTATTTATTTATTTATTAGTTTTTTGAGACAGGGTTTCTCTGTGTAGTTTTGGAGCCTGTCCTGGATCTCACTCTGTAGACCAGGCTGGCCTCGAACTCACAGAGATCCGCCTGCCTCTGCCACCGGAGTGCTGGGATTAAAGGTGTGCGCCACCACCGCCCGGCTCTGGCCAATTTTTATGACTAAAGCAGTTCAGTGTTGTAGAAAATCTGAACTACAGAACAAATGGGGGGGGGGGCGGATAATACACCCGAATACGAGCAGCAGCATCTCATAGGCCGGGGCCCAGATGGAGAAAAAGTGAAGAGAGAAGGCCAGGCAGCATCTGCATCCCCCTTTCTCTGATTCCTATCCCCTTGTCATTGGAACTTCTCCGCTGTGTCTTCCCAGCGCAGTGAGCTGAAGTCTCTGAAACGTGAGCCAAAATAGCTTTTCCTCCTTTAAAGGCTTCTGTCAGTGTTCTGGTCACAGCCATGGAAAAGGAATGGATACAACTTGATTTTTTACAGTAAAAGGAATGGATACAATGTGATATTTTTACATGTCTATATTTGAGCGTGACCATACATTCATTTTCTATCTTCCTTCTCTACCTGCCCTTTCTCTCTGTTTCGTGTGTGTGTGTGTGTGTGATGATCAGACAACTTCATGGGAGTGTGTTCTCACCTTCCACCTTGTTGGGGAAAGGTCCCTCCTCCTGGCCCTCAGAAGGAGCCAACCTCCTGGTACTGAGGATCACCGTAGACTTTCTGCCCCTGTAAGGAAGGGCATTTCTGGTTTTCTTTGTGTTTGTTTCACGTTTTGTTTTCCTGGGAGAGGTTCTCATGTATCCTAGGTCAGCTCTATAGCTGAGAATGCCCCCGAACATCTGGTCCTCCTGCTTCTACCTCCTGAGTGTGGGGATGGCAGATGTATATTGCTATATCCAGTTTATGAGGTGCTGGTGATTGAGCCCAGAGTTTCACGGATGCTAGGCGAGCATTCCACCAATGAGCTGCAGCCGCGGCTTATAAACCTTCTGCCATGAAAACACCCCAATTTGTGGGATTTGGGTAAAAGCAGACTTCATTACCTCCACTCTGCTTTTTCACTTAAAAATGTAAAGTAAGATTTATTTTACTTTTATTTATGTATATTCTTTGTATCTGCCACATGTGTGCAATTGCCCTGGGAGACCATGATAGGACATGGGAGCCTCTGGAACTGGAGTTATAGGTTGCTATCAGCTGCTTGACATGGGTGCTGGGAACTTGGGTCCTTTGCAAGAGAAGCTCATGCTCTCAACCAACGAGCTATCTGCAGGCTCCAAAATGTATTTTATAACTGCGAGTGTGCATGCCTGCCTGCCTGTCTGTGTGTCCATGGAGGGCAAAAAAGGGCATCCACTATTTTGGAGCTGGAGTTTCAGGCAATTGTGAGCCACCAGACTTGAGTGTGGGTGCTGGGAACCAAACATGGATATGTACTGGGTACTGAACCCAGATTCTTTGGAAGAGCAGCATGTGCTCTTAACTGCTGATCTATCTCTCTAGCCCCTGCCTTTTCACTTTTGATCCCCCATCCCCCATACATCTCTCCTCATCATGTGTAAATCTGTAAGAGCCTGGGTCAGTGAGGTAGAATACATGCTTGTTGTTTGAGCTGGCGCTGCTTGTGAGCATGGTCAACTGTGTTCTTCCAGCTCACAGTTTAAAAAGAGTTCAGGCCGGTGAGGCTGGATGTGGTGGCTCTTGACTGTAATCCCAATCCGGAGGAGGCAAATGCAGGACATTCAGAAGACTGAGGGCTTGGGCTACCCAGGGAGCTCCAGGCTAGCCTAGGCTATAAGACTGTCTCTCACAAACCACCAGGGCCAAAGAGATGGCTCATCAGATACAGACATCTGCTACCAAGCCTGACAACCTGAGGTTGATCACCAAATCCCACATGGTGGAAGGAGAGAACCAACTCCTGCAAGCTGTCTTCTAACCAGGGACATGACTGTCCAGCATCTCCAGAGAGCTGAGATCACAGGCAAGAACCACCATGTCCACCTTCACTGTTCTGAAGTCTTTGAAAACTGCGAGCTAGAAGAAAACACACACACACACACACACACACACACACACACACACATGCTTTTAAAAAAAGAAAAGAAAGAGCCCTCCTCCTAAAACAAACAAATGAGCAAAAAAACAATGAAAAAAAAAAAAAAAAAAAAAGGCACTAATTAGCAATAATTAAATAAATAAAACAAAACGAATTAGGGCTGAGTCTCAATCATCCACAGATGGTCTGTGCAGCCTTGACAAGCTGTAGACCTCTCTGGCCTGAAGTTTCCTGCCTGAGCTGTGGAACAAGACTGTTGCTTGGAATCTTCCAGCAATTCTGTTTATAACAGCGTTTTTAGGTTACCAGGAATAAAAATATTCTGTTTCTTCCCACTTTTAGCAAACTTGGGTGGCAAAGATGACTTCAATTCTCCCAATTATGAGAGCTGCTAGGGGCTGGTCTTGCCCTCAAGATGGCTTTGGTTGTGTTTCTCTCTGTCTCTCTCTCTCCTTCTCTCTCATACACACACACACACACACACACACACACACACACACACACACTGTATGTATGTGTGTGTGTACATGTGTGGCCAGGATCATTTGGAATGACTGAGTCTAGACAGACCTTGGCAAGATCTGAACCAGAGCCCATCATAGTGTATTCCCATCTTCCTACCCAGAGACCAAGACCCACTGCACGTGGAGCTCCTGTGGTTCTGGGCTTGGTGTCTGGCCTTTGTTAGGCCATAACAGAGTTAATGGCCCTCTGGTCAGAACAATAACTTTTACAGAATCCACTGCGACTGAGTGGCGTGGTTATCAGGAAAGGCAGACGGTTGACAGTCTCTGAATCCCGCTTCTCGGTCAAGGACAGTGCTAGTTACATGTGTCAACTTTCAGGGCCTCACAATGTAGCTCTGGCTGTCCTAGAACTCACTATGTAGACCAGGCTGGCCTCGAACTCACAGAGAACCACCTGCCTCTGCCTCCTGAGTTAAAGGTGTGCACCACCACCACCTGGCTAGGCTTTTTAATGTCTAGACTAGCATTCTTGCTTGAGTTTCTGTTTTGGTTTATTTTGCTTCAGTGTCACCGAGGCAATTTCAGAGACCGTCTTACCCTGAACTCTTAGTTCTCTGAAAGCTGGATCGCCTCGCCCTGGCACAAAAGAGCAGGACCTGCCCCTGCGTTCAAATGCCAGATCACCTGAGGACAGGCTTGGCAGCTGCAAAGAGCTTGCTGCCACAGTGGGCTCAGAGCATTAAAAGACAAATGTGGGCACCTTGAACGTTTAAAGACTTTATGAGAGCCTTCAGTCATCTGCACACAGGGCAGCACCCCGCAGCAGGTGCTCCACCCAGGGGTGTGGGCAAAACTTTTTATTAGGTATTTGCAAAAGCGAGACAAAGCGAAGATATGATTGGGTCAACTGAGAAGGGGAGGTTGGCTGGTGCTCTCTGATTGGTGGGGCTTAAGAGACATTGTTATCCTCTGCTTGGAGCTGGGTTTCTTCGTTTCCATAGGAACGAGGCCCCACAGCCGCCTCAGCCTGATGAACTCCCATCTATGATTTTTAACAAGAGGGCGAATGGCCGAGTTCCAGCATTGACTACTACGCTAAGCATTCGGCTTCCTGTTGCTCCCTGTGACTGGTTTCTGCTCTGCTTTCTTAGGAGAAACCTTGGGGAACATTCTTGCTTCCCAAGCTACTGGGAAGTCTATTGACCCTTTCAGGGTTTGCTTCAGAGGCAAATAGCTTGCTGGTCCAAAGCCATAATGTTTTGGGGGTAACCTGCACTCATGATGGGGAAGGTAAAACAGTGTGACCAGCTGACTAAACAACGTGAAGGTCGTCTCAGCTCCTGGTCACCTGCTGTTGGGCCTCACCTTCTCTGTGTTCAGTCTTGCTTCCATCATGCTACTCCCCAAGGCAGTTCCCTGGCTCTAATAAGCATCTTGCCTGTGAACTAATAGTAGGAGCATCCTTCTCCTCCTCCCCCGCCCCCCCAGGATACGGTCCTTTAGCGCCTGGAGAAGTGGCCTTGCACCCCTAGGCTCTCTCATCCGCAATCCGCTCCACGGTTGGCATGGCTCTGGCTTCCAAGTGTATTACCTCCTTGGTCCTTCTCCCTATGGTTTCTGAATCACAGCCCTGGGGCTGGTGAGGATGGACCATTGGTGTTGATGGATGGACCATCTTGGGGATGATTCGGACTGTCCATCAAGCAGCTCCCAGCACTTAAGGATGCACAGGAACTTCTTCGATCTAAAAACCTCACCACATAGGCAGTAGGAGCTCATGGCTCTAGCTTCCCAAGGGTAGCTTGCACCTGAAGCGAGTGGATGGAGTCCTGAGTGAATGTGTATTGTTGACATGGCTTAGGGGTTGACCAAACTGGAGTGGTGGGGAATGAAGATGTGAAAGGCACACATACAGAAAAGTTGGGTTTGGATGGGCCATGGTCTTGGATGGAGACACACCATCAGTAGCCTGGAAACTGAGGAACCTCAGCACGTTTTTGTATACAACTGAATCCGAATTGAGGAGGTGGGATGTTGTATGTAGCTGAACGAGAAGGCAGACCTAACTAATCTCACTCTGAGTGTGTGTGTGTGTGTGTGTGTGTGTGTGTGTGTGTGTGTGTAGGGATGCCTTTGCAGGGGAGCAAAGTCAGGTTGTAGTTATCCAGGAGGAGGAAGCTGCGGTTGCTAGCTTTGTACACACTGTCAATATCCACATGTGGACCAGGGGAGGGCTTTGCCATTCTCATGGATCCGAGCCACTGGGATCCTTGACATGGCCATGCCTGTATGGACAATATGTATTCACTCAGAACTTCATCTGCTCACCACATGTGCCTCAAGGGGTGTAAGCTTACCTGGCATCAAAGCTCAGAATGAACTAGACGTGGTTGTTGGGATTCCTGAAAACTGGTCTTGTCTGCCTTAGCAGAAGTGCTTCTGCTGAGGAGACCTGAGAAGAGGGAAGGTCCCACTGATGCTTTTCCTCAGCTGTGGGCGTGGCTATGTAAATTACACTTCTTCAAGGGAGCCCAGCATTTTTCCTGCCCTGGCTCTGCCTCTGTGCTGAAAGGAAGTACATCTCGGTTAGGACTCTAATAGGTCTCTGTCCTGTTATTTATTTATTTAATACCTGGTGTCCTGTAGCCTAGGCTGGTTTTGAATTCACGATGTAGCCGAGGATGACCCTGAAGACCCTGAGTTCATGATCTTGCTTCTTTCACTTCTCAAGCACGGGTATTATAGGTATCAAGCATCTTGTCTGAGAATGTGATACCAGAGATCAAACAGGGTTTTGTGCACGTTCCTCAACCATTCTATGGACTGATCTATATGCCTCTGTCCTGGAATTCTGCATCTGGGTATCAGTTAGCATGTATATGTGTGCTCTAGTTTTATTCTGTTGTTGTGACAAACACCAGGACCAAAAGCAACCTGGGAAGAGAAGGTTTTTTTTTCTACTTACAACTCCAGGTCACAGTCCATTATTGAAGGATATTAGGACAGGAGCTCAGGCAGAAACTTGAAGCAGAAACCATGGAAGGAGGCTGCTTACTGGCTCACTCAGTCATAGGCTCATGCTTAGCTTGCTGGCTTTTTTTTCTGAGACAGGGTTTCTCTGTGTAGCCCTGACTGTCCTGGAACTCGACTCTGTAGACCAGGCTGGCCTTGAACTCACAGAGATCCACCTGCCTTTATCTCCCAAGTGCTAGGATTAAAGGCATGCGCCACCACCACCCGGTGGCTTTTTTTTTTTAATATGCAGCATAGGATCATTCTGCATCAATTAATAATCAAGATAATTCCCCATAGACATGCCCACAGACTGGCTTCAGACTCACATAGGCCTTCCTACCTCTGCCTTTGGATTGCTGGGACTAAAGGTGTGCTGGGACTAAAGATGATGTATACATACATACATATGCATTATCATACATATTTTATGTCATCATGTAATAGATCACATATATTATACCATCTTATCAATAACACATAATATTATCATGATAATACATATATATTATCAGCCATATATATTATCCCTTAACTGCACAAATCTGTGGATAGTATCATAAAAAATTTATATATCAGGCTGGGCGATGGTGGCGCACGCCTTTAATCTCAGTGCTTGGGAGGCAGAGGCAGGCAGATCTCTGTGAGTTCGAGGCCAGCCTGGTCTACAGAGCAAGTTCCAGGACAGCCAGGGCTACACAAATAAACCCTGTCTCAAACAACAACAACAACAACAACAACAAAGAAATTTATATACCAGAAAAGTGAAGCTGCCACACTGCTGGAACAGAGCAGAATTTAAGATTGGATTCTAAGCGTCAGTTTGTCTGAAAGTTGCTGGTCTTCTCAAGGTGATGCCTTACTAGCTAAGCAACATAGATGGTATAACAAAGCTATGATGATTCATATATTGTATGATCTAGGAAGGCCACGAGAGGCTCATAACAGCCAAGTCACTCAGGAACACAGCAGGGTACATGCTAATCTTCTGGCAGCCCACACTGTGGCCCAAACTGATAATCAGTAGTCGATGGGTTGGGAGACATCACCGGATAAATTCACTCCCCCGTTACTGAACTTACCGCATGAATGGCTTCTCCTGTGAACTTGAGGCTTAGGGTGCAAAGCACGGGTTGTGTGGGGAAGGAACGGATGTAGCAGCTCTGCTTTGGGGTCTCTGATGGTTAAGGTATGGTAAACAAAGGCATCCCAGTTAGGTGTGCAAAATCACAGCGTGAGGATCATGGGTGTGTTGCAAGAAGAATGTCAAGAGCCCAAGATATGGCTCAGTGTTTAAGAGCACTGGCTGCTCTTCCAGAGGACCCAAGTCAGATTCCCAGCACCTACATGGTGGCTCACAACGGTTTGTAACTCCAGTTGATGAAGTAACTCCAGTGGTGAACAGACATTCATGCAGGCAAAACATTCATACATATAAAATTAAATTAATCTTAAAAAGAAGGAGGGGGAGGAGAAGGAGGAGGAGAAGAGGAAGAGGAAGACAAGGACAAGGAAGAAGAAGAAGAAGAAGAAGATTGGATTTTCAGTCCCAGGGCTTGGCTTCCAGTCCCAACATCAGATCTGGACCAGCAAGACTCAGGAAGATCCACTTGGCCCCTGCCTCCCAGCCTCCTTGTGTCTTGCATGGTTTCATAAAATCTAATTTGTTCCCCTCCACGTTGCAACAATACTGGTAATTGCTGTGTGATAGTCATAGGTACTGAGCAATAACAATGCTCTACCGTGGCTGCCACATACCCAATTTTGTGTTGACATTTCTCACAATCCAACCCAATTGCTTCCATTATTAGGCCCGTTGTATAGACGAGAAACCAGAGCGAAATAATGTGCTCCGAATAGTCTTTCTGATCCCAGAGCCCAGACAGAACAGAACACTGTCCCTCTATCCCAGGAGCATGTCTTGATTGCCACATGGTCTTTGTGGTGAAGGAGCTGGGACGGGGGAGGGATCTTCTGAGCCCAGCTGCTTCTACCTTCCCACTGTTGCCAAGGAAACCACCACTCCTGTGTAGTTGCCATGGGAATGATCCAACCTCTCTCTTCTCACCTTCACCATGGAGACAGCCAACCTGGAAACCCAGTCCTTGAGTGGGAGGAGGTGGAGCCTCCAGGCCTCCTGGGTGCTGGAAATTCCCAACCGCAGAGGAATGCAGCCTCGTTCTTGGGGCTGCACAGAAGTGCCTTGTCAAAGGCAGGATGTCCCCAGGAATGCAGGTTGGAATTATTTTCAGAAACCATCTTTAAAGTCAGCTATTGTCTACACCAAGGGAAATCCCCAGATGCCCTGTGTCTCACAAACGCTGAAGGTGCAGCAGGCGGGGCTTCTTTTCACGGAGCACTGTGTCCAGCTGGCCAGGATGACAATGGATTACCCCTCCCCTCCCCCCCTTTAGCATCCCCTACTTTGAATGGGCTGCCTAAGCCTCTCTCAGGTCTCCAGACGTCCCAGCTACTGAAGTTTGTGAAGAAAACATTAGGTTCTATCTATCTTATTTATTCTTCTTCTTTAAGACAGGGTCTCACGTAGCCCAAGCTGGCCTTGAACTCACCATGAAGCCAAGGCCTTGAACTTGCGATCCTTCTGCCTTTATTTCCTGAATGCTGGGATCACAGCCTGCGCCACCACGCCTGGTGTTTGCGGTGCTGGGGGTGGAACCCAGAGCCTCGTGCTTACACGGCAAGCCCTTTAGCTCCATCTCCAGCCCCCCCCCAACCCCACTTTTAGTCTACTGCAGCAGGATGATGGGATGGTGAAGAGCATGCCTGATGAAATCAGACTGACTGGGTTCAAGTCCTGACTCAGGACATGCGGCTATGGGGACAGGGGTATGTAGCATGACTCTTAAAAGTTCTTATTTATAAAATCAAACCCGGAGCCAAGTATTGGGGTGAACACTGGAAGGTCAGAGAGACAGAGCAAACCACAACTAACCTCACCTGGCCAACTTCTCAGCTGGTCCTGTTTCCTCAGACTGGAAGCTTCTGTGTCCTCATATCCGAATGACTCTCAGCTGAACTGCTGCTTCTTGAAAGCCTGAATGCTTAACCAGGCCAAATGCCTACCAAGGCCAAATGCCTCTCCAGGGCAAATGCCTCTAGTTTCTCGTCCTCACGCTTTATATACCTTTCTGCTTTCTACCACCACTCCCTGGGATTAAAGGTGTGGCTTTCTGGGATTAAAGGTATCACCGTGCCTGGCCGTTTCCAATGTGGCCTTGAACTCACAGAGATCCAGAGGTATTTCCGTCTCTGGAATGCTAGGATTAAAGGCGTATGCTACCACTGCCTAACCTCTATGTTTAATATTGTGGCTGTCCTGTTCTCTGACCCCAGATAAGTTTATTAGCATACACAATATTTTGGGGAACACAATACCACCACAGGGGCATACTGGCTATCCATCCCTAAGCCAGAGCTTCCAGAAGCAAAATTGGGTTAACAATAGTGTCTATCTCTTAAGGTTCTTACAGAGCTTAAATGAGAAACACTGCACCGTGTCCATCCAGCACACGGCAACACCCAAGAACTGTGGGCCAGTATGATCACGGTCTTCATGATTTCCTGAAAGTGGGAGATTTTAAGAACATCAACGAAACCAGATACAACCTTAGCCAAGATAGCAACTCCCAAGTTGTACACGCTTCACTTGTGGGAAAAAAAAGCTACTTTAATATCCCCATTGACATGTTTTTTAAATCCTTCTTTTTATTTAACCTGTCTGTATATTTAATTATTTTCATTTTATTTTATGTGTATGGGTATTTTGCCTACATGTATGTCTGTACACCTTGTGTGAGCCATGGAGGCCAGGAGAGGACTTCGGATCCCCTGGAACTGGAGTTACAGGTGGTTGATTGTGAATCCGCACCGTTGGTTGTCTGGAAGAGCAACAAGTACTCTTAACCATGAAGCCATCTTCTCAGCCCCTTGTCCACATTTTCATTTTTATTGTCCTTGTCAATACTTGACCGGAGTCAACCTTTAAGAGTCACACCCTCCAGTGACATTTAGGTTCTTCTTGCTCTCAGATGATTTTACTTTAATACTTTAAAAATATTTTGTGTGCTGGATTAGGGATTGAATCTGTGGGCTCACACAGGAAAAGAAACGCCTCTGTGGTTCTCAAGAGCCCCGATTAGCAAAAGGAGTGTCCATAGGCCCAAGGCCAAAGATGAGTGGTCAGTGAGGCCCCTTGGCAGCAACCCTGAACCTGGGTGTGGTCTTGGCTATACACAGCTCAGCCATTTCTTTGCAAAGCTGGACTGTTTCAGGAGCCCGGAAGTACAGACACGAAATCCTTCCACAGTCTGCCCTTGCTCCTCTCGATCATGTGGAAGCCACATCAGTGTCTCGATGAGGTCCAGGGTCCTGGCCTGGGATGCAGCACTCCTGGCCACACCTGTCTTGCACTCTTGAGGAAGCTGGCTGTTTGCGTCACTTGGTTGCAGCTTGCATTTCTCTGTCCCCACCTCCCTGTGTGGGCTGTAGCCAAGCTGGGTGCTCTTGGCAGAGGCCCACTTAGCAAGGCCTCTTTCTCGCGAGATCCCTTTTGGCTTTCTTTCCCTGTGGGAACTTGTGGAGTAGGAGTGAAAATCCAGAGACAATCCACTCTGCCTTCCAAAATCAGGAGCACATCCAGGTTTAGTGGGGCCTGGAAGTTTAGTCACTACGGGAGGCCCTTTAAGAGAAAGAAGAGGCACTTTATTTTGGTTTTTTCGAGACAGAGTTTCTCTGTGTAACAGCTTTGGCTGTCCTGAACTCACTTCCTGGACCACACTGGCCTCGAACTCACAGAGATCCACCTGCCTCTGCCTCCCAAGCGCTGGGATCAAAGGTGTGCACCACCACCGCCTAGCTTGGAAGAGACATATTTGTAATACAACATTAAAGGAATTTGGTTGGGGGTGGAGAGATGGCTCAGCATTTAAGAGAGCAGGCTGCTCTTTCAAAGGACCCAGGTTCAATTCCCAGCACACACATGGCAACTCACAACTGTCTGTAACTCCAGTTCCAGTGGATCCCATTCCCTCACACAGATATGCAGGTCAAACACCAATGCACATACAAATTTAAAAATGCTGGGCGGTGGTGGCACACGCTTTTAATCCCAGCACTTGGGAGGCAGAGGCTGGTGGATCTCTGTGAGTTCGAGGCCAGCCTGGTCTACAGAGAGAGAGATCCAGGACAGGCATCAAAACTACACAGAAAAACCCTGTCTCGAATAAATAAATAAATAAATAAAAAATAAAATTAAATTAAAATTAAAAAAATAATTTAAAAAAGGCCCATTAAAAAAAGAGTGATTTGGTACTCTACCACTAGGCTACATAGCAATCCTGAAAGGAGTATTTACTTAGGGAATTCAACAACAAACTACAGTTACATCATAAAGAGAAAATCTGGGATCAGTGAGACGGCTCAGCAGGCAAGCCTGAGGACCTGAGTTCGATCCCTGGACCCCACAGAAAGTCAGATGTGGTGGCTCATAGCTATAATCTCTGCACTCCTACTGTGAGATTGGAAAGAGCAGGCAGGAGAATCTCTTGGAAGCTCTCAGGTCCGCTATCCAGGATGACCCAGAGCGGCAGAAAGACTACTCAGAGAGATCCTCCTTCAGAGACAGGGTGGGAGGCGAGAACTGATTCCGGAAGGTTGACATCTGACCTCCACGTGCACACTCTAATCTGACCTCTCTCTCACACAACAGTAAATACAAAAAAAACAAAAAGCCTAAAAAAAAAAATACTACACATACCACAAAAATCTAAAATAAACTGTGTTTATAGCCATCTTACATGACTATTTTTTTTTAAAGATTTATTTATTTATTATGTATACAGAAGAGGGCGCCAGATCTCATTACAGATGGTTGTGAGCCACCATGTGGTTGCTGGGAATTGAACTCGGGTCCTCTGGAAGAGCAGCCAGTGCTCTTAACCTCTGAGCCATCTCTCCAGCCCATGACTATTTTTTAAAATAACTTTCAGGTGATGATGACGATGATTATTGTTATTATTGAGATAAGATGTCACTGTATAGCCCTGACTGGTCTCAAATTTGCTATATAGACTAGCCACAGACTCACAGAGATGCCCCTGGTGCTGCCTCCTGAGTGCTGGGATCAAAGGCGTGTGCCGGGTTGTTGTTGTTATTATTATTATTATTATTATTTATTATTATTTTAGTGTGTGTATGCTCACTGTGTCTCAGTGCCGACAGAGGCCAGAAGAAGACACTGGATCCGCTGGAGCTGGCCTTACAGGCAGTTGTGAACCGCTCTGTGTGGGTTTCGGGAATTGAACCTGTGTCCTCTGAAAATGCAGCAAGTAATTTTAACCTCTGAGCCGTCTCCCCAGCATCCTTACTTTTGTCTACATTTTTGGTCGGATGCTCACAACTGATAGGCTCTTCAAATGACAACGATAGGGTAAAATCTAGTTAAATTTAAAGTTAATTCAGTCTCTTCATCAGTAAGGTTAGTTGAAATTTGTTTTTTATTATCAATAATGATGAGGGGTTTGGCTTGTTTGTTTGTTTATTTACTTACATATTTAGAGACAGGGTCTCATGTATACCAGGCTGGCCTCAAAACCTTTAACCCTGAATCCACCTCATAAGTGGTGGGATTATCGGCACACACCGCCCTGCTCAGTTTATAAGGTACTAGGAATTGAACCCAGGGCTTCATGCATGTTAGGCAAGCACTCTACCAACTGAGCTACATCCCAGACCTAGGGGTTTATGATTGTTTCTTTTGGTCTTGTTTTTGATTTTTTTCCCCCTGAGATAGGGTTTCCTAGTGTAGCCTTGGCTGTCCTGGAACTCTCTCTGTAAACCAGGCTGGCCTCGAACTCATGGAGATCCACCTGTCTCTGCCTCCCGAGTGCTGGCATTAAAGGTGTGCACCACCACTGCTCAGCTTTCTTTTTGTTTTAGAGACACAGCTTTGGCTGGTTTGGCAAGTTGGCAGCTTTTGTTTGTTTGTTTTTTGTGTGTTGGTGCTGGAGATGGGAACCACGGACCTGAAGATGCCAGGTATTCTGCCATTGAACCACACCCGCCTCCATAGCTCTGAGAGTTTTGATTATGTGTATGAGAAACAAATTTCTCTGCATACAGTTTCAATCTGTCTTC
Source organism: Peromyscus nudipes (assembly GCA_902168325.1). Lineage (NCBI taxonomy): Eukaryota > Metazoa > Chordata > Mammalia > Rodentia > Cricetidae > Peromyscus > Peromyscus nudipes. The sequence goes on from CABHPH010107079.1 coordinate 17,179, forward strand.
ATCATGGGAAGACTGAGAGTTTTGATTATGTGTATGAGAAACAAATTCCTCTGCATACAGTTTCAATCTGTCTTCATCATGGGAAGACTCTTTCCTGAATGTCTGCCTTGTTGCTTCACTTTAGATCCCAATTTTGCCATTTCAGTGTGACGTTTAAGTCCTACGCTGTCTGTATGCCTGGCGAGAGGGTGTGGCAGGTCTCAGGAACGCTGTAGAAGGCTGTAGAAGCCCTTCTTTCTGCAGGATGGCCAGTGATAACTGAAGTGACTTTGAGACCGTCACTAAATCTCACTGACCGAAAGGAAATGAATCCTGAGGCCCACGCCTAACAATTTCAGGAGCTTAAATGTTTATATATATATAAACCACCCGGCAATTTTTTTTTTTTTTTGAGCTGAGGATCGAACCCAGGGCCTTGTGCTTGCTAGGCAAGCACTCTATCACTGAGCTAAATCCCCAACCCCCTATTATTTTTTTAATCTGTGTATATATGTGTAAGTGTGTACAGGTGCTTGTGTAGGCCAACAGTGTCAGATTCCCCGGGGAACTGAGTTCCAAGCAGTTGCAAGCTGCCCGATGTGGGTGTTGGGAATTGAACTCAGGTTCTCTGGAAGAGCAGTACGTGCTCTTAACCACTGAGCCATCCCTCCGGCCCGAGTTTCAATCTTTAAAATAAACACTTGAAAGTCATCAGTCAAGTGAAGACACTGTTACATAATGTCCCATCCACCTACCTTGACACCCTAAAAGGCCAGATTCAAATTTAGAATTCTCGGAATCCTCAGAATTTCCTGCGAGGATGTGTCAGATGAGCGAGCTGGCTTCTCGCTGGGGCTCTCTGCTGCCTCCCTCTCTTGGAGCAGAGTCACGTTTGCACCCATACACTCTGGGTCTGAGATCTAGCCACAGTTCGCTCTCCGGCCTCGTTGTTGGGTCAAGGGGTTTGCACACCAGAATGTGAGCTAGTCTCTGGGACAAGATTGAGCAATGGCTCCGGTGGAACCTGTGAACAGCTGGCACTATTGATGTCACTGCTAAGGAATCCCAGGTCACGTGGACTGTGGTATCATGTCATGGCCTTTGAGAAGCAGATGCTCAAGCAGCGGGAGGGCTGCAAGAGGGTTGGTTCCCTGGGGAGTAATATTTGTCAAGGGTCAAGAGGTCAGTAAAAGTCTCCACACAGCCAAGCTGCTGTGCCACCTGCCAAGGGCCGAAGGTAGAGAGCAGAAATGGACGCAACAGCTCCCCGTTGGGCAGGTCCTGTGAACTGCCTGTCTGAAGAGTCCTGCAGGCTCAGAAGTGTCTCTCGGGCTCAGTCACTGCTGGACCGCTTGGACGCGGCTGCAGGGAACCTCAGGGATCTCAGCTTCAGGCTCCCGACTGTTCCTCGTAGCAGAGCAGCAAGCTCTCAGTCCACCATGGTGGCATGAGCGTGGTGAGTGGAGGCGTTGTGGTTCAGCCACCTCAGCTTCTGCTGCTGCAGCCATTGATTTGTGTGTTTGATGCCGGATTCCGGGCTCATTCCGCAATGGGGGAGCTAGTTTACCTACTTGGTTATTTAATAGCCTTTCATGATTAATGCTTCCTGCTTATTAACACAGGATACAAACACCTAGGCTCTCCGTGCCCATTTGCATAGACGTCACCTAGGACTATGTCCCTTTCTCAGATCCACTTCCCACACCCTTCTATCTTCTGGGCTGGCCAGTCTGCCAGGATATTTGCCACTACCATGCAGACATACTCTTCTCACTTCTGGTGAATGACTCCCTCTACACGCACACACACACACACACACACACACACACACACACACAGAATACGTGCCTAGGGACGCTTGCATGCCCACCAATTGAAGGACTCCTTACCAGGGTTATCAATGGCCCATCCAGGGGTGTTACTGTAAGGCAACTATCCTGCAGCTTCAGCTTGCAGCCACAGGCAAAGCTAACCCATTTGCCAATCAAATTCAGGCCCTTCCTCAGCCTTCAGCCAGTCTTCTGTGACTCCCCACTCTTCTCCCGACTAATGGGTGGCCACAGAAACGCTGCCAGGGAGGCGTGCTGGCACAGCTGTGAGCATGTCGTGTCCTGTCGGTTACTTTTATCGTGGTGGTAATAAAAGTACCCAAGAAAGGCAATTTAAGGAAGGAAGGGTTTACTTTGACGCACAGTTGGAGGATGTAGTCCATCATGGTGGGAAAGGCAGCTGGTCACACTGCATCCTCCACAGTCGGGAAGCAGAGAGAGATGAAAGATGTGCCAGCTCACTCTCTTCCTTTTATGCAGTCCGGGGCCCTCGCTCATAAAATGCTTCCATCTACAATAGGTCTGCTCACCACAGCTAATCGAGTCCCAAAACCCCTTCATGCATAGGTCCAGAGTTGTTGGTTTTTTTTTAAAAAATAATTTATTTATTTTATGTGCATTGGTGTTTTGCCTGCATGTATGTCTGTGTGAGGGTGCCAGATCCCCTGGAACTGGAGTTACAGACAGCTGTGAGATGCCCTGTGGGTGCTGGGAATTGAACCTGGGTCCTCTGGAAGAGCAGTCAGTATTCTTAGCCATCTCTCCAGCTCCTTGCCCAGATGTTTGTATTCTCAATGATTCCAGATGTTGTAAAATGGCAGGAGAGAGACCTTGGTGGGTTGGAGCCGAGGTGCCCCACAGTGGGTGAGAAAGAGACACGCCATACAGACATACAGACGTGGTATTCATGTGGAAAGTTTCATTATTAAAGGGGGAGGGGAGAGGGAAGAGAGAGAAAGAGGGGGAAAGAGAGAAAGTGGGGGAGAGAGAGAGAGAGAAGAGAGAGAGGAAAGAAAAGGGAAAAGGGGGAGAGTTTTCTCTTAAAGGGGATTTACATAAGATGACATCAGGATGCTGGGCGGGTCCCCAAGGGGCAGGCCAGAATGCTAACACTAGACCCATTCAAGCTAATGGTATTAACTGTCACTTATGTGTTTTTGGACACCTGTTCAAACAATTTTCCTGATGCATCTCTTTCAGCTTAGGTTTGACCTTGTACCTTTCCATCACCTGGATAAATACTCAGATCATGGGACATTCCATGGATAACTCTTCCCTTTCTACCAGGGCCCAATAACACAGCAGGAGCTCTTTGGCAAAAGACGTGCATTCTCTCTATCACTAATACCTCCATTATTACAGGATTGACTCATTTACACGGTCCAAGCAGGAGGCCTGCTCCACAGCCTGAATCTGCTACAGACCCTGCCTGCCATGATTCCTAGCTGTGGGGCCCAGGAGGCCTGAGGGACATTGTGAGTCTCTGGTGATGGGAGCTATAACACCCAGCGTTTCTCTTTCTTTGGAGCAGCTCCCCAGCATGCTCCTGGCCACTGCTCCCATCAGAACTTGATTGATATGCTGGTTTCTTTCTTTCTTTTTTTTTTGGTTTTTCGAGACAGGGTTTCTCTGTGTAGCTTTGTGCCTTTCCTGGGACACACTTGGTAGCCCAGGCTGGCCTTGAACTCACAGAGATCCGCCTGCCTCTGCCTCCCGAGTGCTGGGATTAAAGGCATGCGCCACCACCGCCTGGCTGATATGCTGGTTTCTAAATCTTCAAGAGCAAATATACATTATCGAGTCCTCCAGGCTACACAGCCTTTTCTCATCCTGCCAAATTAGAAAGATCCATCCGTGCAATGGATTGGTGATATGTGGGGACACACACCTGTCATCCCAGTACTTGGAAGGGTGAACAGAAGGACTGTCTGTGTTTGAGAGCCAGGGCTACATAGGAACTTCCAGGTCAGCCTGGACTGCACAATGAGAGACCCTGCCTCAAAAACAAAAACAATGAACAAACAAATGAAATGGGTGAACCCAATGCTCTGTGGCCCTTCTGATCCAGATTTCCCCATTCTGTATTGTGACAGATTAAGTGAGCCAGAGAGCCCCGGGGCGGAACTGTAAACGTGTATTATTGTCTATTCCATATGAATGCAAAAGTGTTTCTGATCCTTCCTGATTGGCATGAAAAAGAATGCACTCATTAAACCAAAGGCCGCATGCCTGAGCCGTGATAGAGGTTCTCGCAAAGCCACTGTGGCTAAAGAGTTTGTGGTTACCCACACAGTCTTTCTCCAGGTTCCTCTGGCTTCTGCAGGGACCAGATCAGACAGTTAAACAGAGATACAATAAATCACCCTTGAGTTAGTTAAGGGCACAAATGGAACATTCTTACCCCATCCCTGGGACGTGTGCTGCTTTTATTTTATACTCCCTTGGCTGAGGCGCAGGATGGAGACCGGATCAAAGGCTTTCTTGATTTTTTTTTTTTTTTTCTACTCCGATTGCTTTTACCCCAGAGGCCATCAACCTATTTAGGAATTTCTTCAAGGTCAGCCACATCACTGGGCACTTTTCTTCTTCTGTCCCCCACCCCCGGGTTTTTTTTTTTTTTTTTTTGAAAGCCTGAGTCATTTGCCCTTCCTCTGTGTGCCCTCCCTCTCCCATACCCACTGCCACCAGGCCCACGCACCATCCCAACCATCCCACCTTCATTACATTACAGACAACGGAGGGATTCTCTAGAGGACTGAAAGAGAGCCTAGAGAGGTCCTATAGTACGGCAGGTCATCACGACTTTGACCCCCGTGACAAGACTCTACATGACAACCAAGACACCTTGAGAGATGCTGGCGTTGAAGTGGGAATGCAAGCAGATGTTGACTCTACCCCGTGGAAGCCCTGTGGACACGCGTGAAGCCCCTGTGGACACTTAGTGTTCATGTTGTCGCTGACGAAACCACAGGGGGCAGACGCACTGAGTTGAATCCCCGCTACCACCCCAAACAACAAAACAAAAAAAACCTTAATACGTAGGTGGGGATAAGGTTTCTATCACTCGCCAATGTGGAGGTTCTATATAGAAATTAAAAGAAACTCTAGAAAAAATAAATAAGATTTCATTCTTTCACGTGCCAGAGTTGGGCAGCTGAGATTCTGCAGCCATGGCACAGGATGAGGGTAAAGGAGACGGGAAGCCACCGTGTAAACTCCCTGGTGTAGTCTCTGCCATGACACGAGCTTGTGATAGATCATCTTTGGAGGCCTTCCATTTCCTGTGGTCTGCTCCGCACTCTTACGCACTGGCTCCTGCCTGTGGGAAGCTGACCTCACCGACTCCAAGCCATTGGCTTCCAGTTGCTTTTGGCCAATGGGAGGCACCAACAGGAAGTGGGCGGGGTGAGAGGAAGGAAACCGTTTCTTGCCCTTCTCCTGGCTCCTTCCCGGTGGTCCAGACCCTGCCCTCTCTTCTGGCTCCTCCAGGCACACGGGTGGCAAGGGCTTTTTCCTGTTTCTTCTGGCTGACCCATCTCTGTCACACTTTTCACAAAGAGTTCCTTCACCACTCTCCAGGAGGTGATGGTAATGATTGTGATGGTAATGGTGTTGATGGTGGTCGTTTGGACTGTTGTGGGTATGCTGGCTGTGGTATGGATGTGGTGATGAATCTCCTTTGTATAGAGTGCCCTGGCCGCCTGCTAGGATGCTCATGACGCAATCATCCCTTGCACGACTTCATTTGAAAATCCAGCCTGATTTTCCTGTGGACTCCTACATAGCCAGCAACCCTTTTCTGAGCCTCAGTTTCTTCATCTGGCTTCAATGAAAATCCCAGGCTGTCCCTATGTCAGGGGGATAGTGTGAAAATGAAATGAGTGAATATATGTGAAAAAACTCGGAAAAAAAAATACTGACTCTACTACTGGTATTATTAAAAGCAACAACAATAATAAGATTCTCCCAGGCCCACAGATCCCTCAGCCCCCAACCCCATCCCCACGGGCAACATCACAGCAGTGACTCAGTCTTTGCTCACTGGCAAAACGATTATTTTTGTGTGTTTTTTTCCTCCTGAAAAGTCCTACACCACCGTAAGAGGAAACTCTGTTATCAGACACAGTACAAAATTCCTCAGATACTGCTACCAAGCTTTGATAAATGCCACAGAGGCATGCATCTGTGCTCTAGTCCCTCAGAGTAACCTTTGTCCCATCCATGGGTTTTCTGCACTGTTCGAAGCACATGGGGCGGTTGAGAACCAGCCTGTAACCATGTGTGCTGTTTAGTTTTTTTTTTTTTTTTTTTCTATGTGTATGTCTTAGTTAGGGCTGCTATTGCTGTGATGAAACACCATGACCAAAAGCAACTTGGGGGAGGAAAGGGTTTATTTGGCTTACACTTCCTCATCACTGTTCATCATTGAGGGAAGTCAGGACAGGAACTCACACAGGGCAGGAACCTGGAGGCAGGAGCCATGGAGGGGCGCTGCTTACTGGATTGCTCCTCATGGCTTGCTCAGCCTGCTTTCTTATAGAACCCAGGACCACCAGCCAGGGATGACACCACCCACAATGGGCTGGTCCCTCCCCCATTAACCACTAATTAAGAAATGCCTTACGGGAGCATTTTCTTAATTGAGACTCCCTCCTCTTTGATGACTCTAGATTGTGTCGAGTTGACAGAAAACTATCCAGCACAGTGTTTATGTACATGAGTGTAGGTGCCTGAGGCTTCCAGGAGAGGGTATCAGATGCCCTGCTGCTGGAGTTACAGCCAGTTGTAAGCTACCTGAGATAGGTGCTGGGAACTGAACTTAGGTCCTCTGAAAGAACACTACATGCTCTTGACCACGGAGCCATCTCACCTGCCCCTAGATTAGTTTTAAATGTCAGCTCACAACAACCTGAAGTCACCTAGAAAGAAAGCCTCAAGGGAGGAATTGCCTAGATCAAGTCGACTTCTGGGCATGTCTGTAAGGGATTGTTTTGATTGTTAATTGACATGGGAGGACCCAATCCATTGTGGGTGGCACTGTTTCCTGGGCAGGTGATCCTGAACTGTTTTAAGTGAGGAAAGTTTGCTGAGCATAAGCAAGTAAGCAAAGATCCATTTGTTTTTCCTCTGCTCTTGACTGTGGGTGTGATGTGACTAGCTGCTTGAGTTTTTATTTTGACTTGCCCTCAATGATGGACTGTAATCTGGAGTTGTAATTTTAACTTGAAATTGTAAGTCAAGGAAGCCCTTCCTCCTTCCTCTATTTACTTTTGGTTATGATGTTTTTTAATTGAAGCGACAGAAAGGAAATTAGAACTCCATTATGGAAGCCTCTGAGTGGCAGGTGGGTGGGGCTTAGCTTATAAAACTCCATTGTGGAAGCCCCTGAGTGGCAGGTGGTTGGGGCTTAGCTTATAGAACTCCATTATGGAAGCCCCTGAGTGGCAGGTGGTTGGGGCTTAGCTTAATAGCATCTGGTATAGAGACTCAAGTGCTCCAACCTTCTGGAATAAAAATGAGAATTGTTAATGGATTATTCATGGCCAGGGGAGGCTGGAATGACTCCAGAGCTGAAAAAGAGGACATTTGAGGACATTTTGAGTTTCCTGTGCCTATTTCAAAACATAGGAATGTCCTTTGAAGGCTTCTCTTTCTTAATCCAAGGAGGTTTTATATTGTCCTATCCCCTACCAAGCATGACCATGGAAGGACACAGGACTAATAAAGTCAATCAACAGCTTCCATATGACCAAGGTATTACGGGCTTCAAGTTTTGTGGGGTATTTGATCACATTGTGTGAAGATGTCTCTGTTTTACCTCACCTGCCTAAGGCACCTTCTTATGGGCTCAATAAAGAGCTGAATGGCCAATAGCTAGGCAGGAGAGGATGGGTGGGACTTCCAGGCAGAGAGAGGAACTCTGGGAAGAATCTGAAAGGTGTATGTGTGTGTGGAGTTCACCACCAGTACTTGGAGGAAGGTGGATATAAGTATGGAGGAGAGGTAAGAAGCCACCTGGTAGAATGTAGATTAATCTAAATGGGTTAACTTAAGCTTTTAAAGTTAATTGGGAACAAGCCTAAGCAAAGGCCAAGCTTTCATACTTAGTAAGAAGTCTCCATGTCATTATTTGGGATCTGGTGGTTCAAAGAAAGTCCGACTACACTCAAGAGTCATAGGAAAGACATCATGAGTCAGTTCAGGACTGCTTTGCTGTGCCAATTAGGAAGTAATGGTGGGTTATTCTTCATGTTCCTCTTTCCTTTTCTACTTAAATTTTTTTAATTTATTTAATTTTATTTTATGTGCATTGATGTTTTGTCTGCATGCATGTCTGTGTGAGGGTGTCAGATCCCCTGGAACTGGAGTTATAGACAGTTGTGAACTGCCGTATGTGGGTGCTGGGAATTGAACTGGAGTCTCCTGGAAGAGTATCCAATGATCTTAACTGCTGAGCCATCTCTCCAGCCCTCCTTTTCTACTTATGAGGAGACCTGGACATTGGCAACCCAGGATTGTTGCAGGTACTCAGGAATATGTGGCCTTTACTTTCCTGGTGGCTCACCCCTGGCATCCACCAAGCATCTGGGATGGGAAGAAAGAGGCACTGAGAAAGAGTCATGAATTCAGCCAGGCCTATTCCTTTTGAAAAGCTCCCATGGGGGCACCACTAGCTCATCTGGGCAACATAGATACTGTAATGGTCACTATTAATTGTCGATTTGATAGGATCTTGGGCGACAGGTCTCTGTGAAGCTCTGTTAAGGATTTGCTTGATTATGCTAAGTGAGGTTGGAAGACCTTCCCAGGGTGGATGGCACCATTCTCTATGGCCAGCGTAAGTGGAGAACAGGAACTGAGCAGGAGCAGGCATTCATCACTCTCTGCTTCCTGTTGTGGATGCGATGTGAACAGCTGCTTCACGATCCTGCTTTGTATACTTCCCTGTGAGTCAGAAAGAAGCCCTTTTTCCCTTAGGTAGGTTTGTCGGAGTATTTTATCACCACGACAGGAAGGGAGACCAAGACAAACGTGTATGGTCTAGCTTAGAAATCTAACCCCTCATTCATGACACGGTACCTACGGGAAAGCCTCGAGATGCGGGTGACATGTTAAGCGTGGGCCAGCTGCACCCTGGGAAATGCCTGAATCCACTCTCATCGACATGCCTGATCCGGCAGTGGGGCTAGCTCTTGGAAGCTGTGTGGGATTCGGAGTGGGGTGAGCAGAGGAAAGAAATGTAGGTGGAACAACTGTGTGGGAATGCTGGGAAAGTTCTGGAACTGCCGGACTGTTCGCGGTGGTCACCAGATGGGTCATAAATGAAAGCATCCCCGAAGCCTTCGCTCTGGAGAACCCCCGGGGCCGAGCTACACTTTCTATCTCACCCTCTCCTCTGGACTCCTGCCACCGAGTTAAGTGATGGGAAAAGGAGCATGGGGCTAAGGCCTTCCGGAAGCTTCCAAATTTAAACCAACCCCACAGACATGAGACAGAACTGCCTATAGAGAATTGTATAATAGCCAAGTGCCAGAGTATATATTTATCTGTGCCTGAGATCCTCATCTCTTTTTAAAGAAAAAGCCACACACTTGGGGGGAAAGTGGGGGAAAAAATGTGCTATTGAACAAATATTCAGGATGGTTGCTCAGAATGTATCCAATGAGAGTCGAGTTGAATTCAAAACACAAAGAGCTGCTTGTGGTGATTCATCAGCTGGCTATATTTGGGGGTCCAAATCCCGGGCCCCCGCCAACTGAGTTCACATAGTCTGACTGTTTTTCCATTTCTATTTATAATTCTGTACACATTCATACACAAAAAATGCAGGGGACATTGGACTTAACTTTAAAATGACTAGAATGTTCTGAATGTATCAGGTTACAGCATGCTGGAGCCTTTTTGTGGCCTGCGATTAGCCTCCTTTACTGGAGAAGGGATTAATCACGAACGTGGGGGTGGGGTAACAGGATCCTTTGGGAATCTGGAAGTATGTAAACAACTTTTCTTTATTTCCTCTTTAAAATGTCACTCAGGGCTGGGGAGATGGATCATTCGGTGAAGGGTTGGCTATACAGCCATGAAGACCTGAGTTCAATACCAGAACCCACCTAAAAAGACTGGGCATGGTGCACAATGGTCATGGCAGAGACAGGGGGATCCCTAGGTTCACTGGGTAACCAGACGAGTCCAATCAGCAAGTTCCTGGCCAGTGAGAAACCCTGTCTCAAAAACCAAGACGGACAGTGCCTGAGGAACATTTGTGGCTGATCTCTGCCTTCCACTTACATGAACATACATGTGCACTTGACCTCACCTTGCCACATCATGTACACACACACACACACACACACACACACACACACTCACTTGTGATTTACTGCAACAAAACTTGATTGAACAGCGGCCACATGAAGGTCCATTTGAAGCCTAGATATGATGACACAAGGCTCTGCTCCCAAGGGACTGACAGCCTCCTGAGTGAGATACAGATACTAAAAATACCTGACAAGGATGATCAGGGTCTCCGTGGAGGAGCTGGCCAATGCCGTCAGCACACGGAGAGGGAGCGGGCAAGATGCACCGGCGTTCAGCTGCCGAATCTCCACATTTGTCCAGCTGTGTCTGTTTCAGGACCACTTGGTTCTAGAGAAGTAGGTTCTCCCTCCCAGCTGGCTTTGGATGTTCAGGGCGCTCTGTCCCTTCTGAGCACAGCTGATTGATTTAAAGGTGATGATCTCTGTGAGTTCGAGGCCAGCCTGGTCTACAGAGCAAGATCCAGGACAGGCACCAAAACTACGCAGAGAAACCCTGTCTCGGAAGAAAAGAAAAGAAAAGAAAAGAAGGAAAAAGTGACTATAGTTTCCAAGTGGAACTAATCAGAGGGAAGATCAAGGTCTCTGGGCTGTGTGTGTGTGGGGGGGGGGCGGGGTGGCATTTGTTAATCAGGCAAAACAGCCTTCCAGGGTGCTGACTGCAAACTGCAGAGTGTGAATGAAGACCTGGAAACTAGTCCCTGAACCATCCGACAGTTCCTTCCCTAACTCTTCTGATTCTTGTCCTTTTTGGGCCCTGAGTCACGAAATGGTCCTATTGGTTGAGTTGATTTTTTCAATACTTCTAACCCAAAGCATCTTTGTTCATGTGGACGGTTAACATTAACTTGACAGGATCTAGAATCACCAGGTTCTGAGTATGCTTGGGAGGTAACTCCTAGATGGGGTTAGTCCAGGTGGGAAGACCCATCCTACACGTGAGCGGTGCCATTTTATGGGCTGGGGGCCCAGACTGCATAAGAAAGAGAAGGCCAGCTTGGATGAAGTGAGGACCTGAGCGCTCCCAGGTGCGGTTAAAGAGAAGGTTTTTGTTGTAGAGACGAGGGAGAGAGAGAACAGCCAGAGGCATCTGGAAGAATCCGGAGCAGGGAGAGAAAGGAATAGACCAAACATGGCCAGCAGGTTGAGGGGCCGTGAGAGGAGGGGGAGAGGAGGGGGAGGGAGAGAGGAAGATAAGAGAGAGCAAAGAGGAGAGCCAGCCAAGAGAGGGGGCCAAGAGCCAAGACCGTGCCTGGCCAAAAGGGCAGGGCTCTGTAGGGACGGGAAGCTGGGGGAGGGGAAGCCCAGGAGCCAGAGTCTAGGGTAGGAGCAGGGTGAGAAGAGCCGAGAGGAGCCACAGGCACTGAGTGTGCCCGGGAGGCCAGCAGACACTTCGGTATGCTGAGAGGCACCTCAGTTAGCCATTTGGTTTTGGGACCTGACACAGCTGAGCGCCACCAGCATCTCTCTCTCTCCGTTTCCTGACTGTGGACAGAGTGTGACCCAGTGGCTCCACGCTCCGGCCTCCACGACTGTACCCTCCAACTATAAGGCAAAACCAGCTCTCACTGGCTGAAGTTGTTTTTGTTAGGAATGTGGTAGCAGCCGTGAGAAAGGTAACTGATACAGGATAGAGTCAAATCTACCTCCTGCAGAAGGTGGTGTGGTACCTAAAACTTGAAGATGAATAGGATGTGGACCAGAGAAATAAGGACAGGGATGTCCCTGGGGCTGAAGCTTGTCTGGAAAGATTGGGCTGGGTCAGGTCAGGCTGAGTGGTGGAGATACCCAGGGAAGGTGGAACTGAGTGAATGTCTGTGGGGTGTAGTGGGGTGTGAGTGAGTGTCTGTGGGGTGTAGTGGGGTGTGAGTGAGTGTCTGTGGGGTGCAGTGGGTGTGAGTGAGTGTCTGTGGGGTACAGTGGGTGTGAGTGAGTGTCTGTGGGGTGCAGTGGATGTGAGTGAGTGTCTGTGGGGTGCAGTGGGTGTGAGTGAGTGTCTGTGGGGTGCAGTGGATGTGAGTGAGTGTCTGTGGGGTGCAGTGGATGTGAGTGAGTGTATGTGGAGTACAGTGGGTGTGAGTGAGTGTCTGTGGGGTGCAGTGGATGTGAGTGAGTGTCTGTGGGTACAGTGGGTGTGAGTGTCTGTGGGGTGCAGTGGGTGTGAGTGAGTGTCTGTGGGGTGCAGTGGGTATGAGTGAGTGTATGTGGGGTGCAGTGGGTATGAGTGAGTGTATGTGGGGTACAGTGGGTGTGAGTGAGTGTATGTGGGATACAGTGGGTGTGAGTGAGTGTCTGTGGGGTGCAGTGGGTATGAGTGTGTGTATGTGGGTGTACTGAGTGTTCGCCCTTTTGCCTCAGATCCCTCCTCAGGTCCCAGGAGTTCATTCTGTGTCAGTATTCTCAGAGGTCTGTGGCTCAACTGTGAGACAAAGCAGGAGGAGGTTCCTGTGAGGATTAAGTTAGTGTTTGAGGACTGTCATAATAAATTACCACAAACTAGTTGGCTTAAAACAAACATTTATAGCCAGGCAGTGGTGGCACACGCCTTTAATCCCAGCACTTGGGGAGATAGACAAAGACAGGTCTCTGTGGGTTGGAGGCTAGCCTGGTCTACAGAGTGAGCTCCAGGACAGCCGGGGCTACACAGAGAAACCCTGTCTGGAAAAACCAAAACAACAACAACAACAACAACAACACCCCTCAAGTATTTCATTCTCTCAGTTCTGGGAGCTGGATGTAGGAAATCATGGTGTGTGAGCAAGGCGAGCTTCCCTCGCGGTGCTGAGAAGGCTGAGGCAGGAAGGTTCTGAGTACCAGGCTAGCCTGGACTACGTAGTGAGACTCTGTCTCAAAATAAAAATTTTCAAAGGGCCAAGAATGTGTGAGTAGAAGCACACTTGCCTAGCTTGTGTGAGGACATTAACAGCACCCCAACATTAGAGAGGAACAATAGCTAACTGGTCCCCTACAAATTTATACCAGTCCCCCACTGAGGCCTTCGATAGGCATTGTTTCACAGACACTCATTCTGCCTGTAAACCACACACAGCCCTGCCCTCTTTTGTATGTGTTCGTGTATCTGTGTGTTCGCCCCTGTGTGTGCACATTGTGTGGAGGCCAGAGGTTGATGTTTGGGGGTTCTTCCTCAGTCCCTCCTACCTTTTAATTTTACAATTATTTTATTTGGATAGGTGTTTTGCCTGTATGTGTATATCTGTGTGCCAGGTCCATGTCTGGTGTCTGAGGAGGCCAAAAGAGGGTGTCCTGAAACTGGAGTCACAGATGGTGTGCACAGAATGGAACCCGGGTCCTCTGAAAGAAAAGCCAGTGCTCTTAACTGCTGAACCATCTCTCCAGCCTCTCTACCTTATTTTTGGAGACATAGCCTCTTACTTAAACTAGAACTTCCCAATTGACCTGACTGGCTGGCCAGTGGTCTCCAGGGGCCCTCCTGCTGTATCTGGCTTTTATGTGGCTTCTCGGGATCTGAGCGCAGGTCATCATGCTTGCTGTGGAGCAGGTACTCTACCCCCTGGGACATCCCCACAGTCCCGAGACTCACCGTCTTAATGAGAGCCATAACTAACGTACAGGGGACTTGGAAAGAAGTACTTGCTCAAAGTTTCTCCTTTGAGTCTGGGCTTTGAACTTGACCTTTGACTTGGTAAGGCTTTGGAAGTGAGGAAGATGAGGCCCGGGGAAGAGAGGCAGGACTGCTTCTCTTTGTGGGTACAGGTCAAAGTGAAGCAGGCTTTGGGGAGATGGGGCAGATCTGAGACGTAGCGGTGCATTTTTTTTTTTTTAACACCAAGGAAAAAATATCAAAGACAGCATGAAAGTTCAGCAAACCACCTTAGTTCCTGGCTAGCTAAGGAAGCCAAGTTAAAAGCAGAGACAGAGAAACTGGCGGCACAGTAAGTCTGAAGCCCTAGAAAGACCCCTGAATTTACAAATTTCGCTTTCAACTATTTTTAGCAGTATAGTGTTGGGAAAGAGTTGAGCCAAAAGGAGACTAGTGTGGTGCTTTCTGGACATTTGTTTCTGGGGTGGGCAATGGCCTGGCTGTGGTGGGGCACATGAAAAGGCTTGGAAGGGAGACACGGTCCACTTTGTCAGTCTAAGCAAATTAGTGACTGAGCAGTTGACAAGGGCCCAGGAGAAAGCCTTTCAGGTGAGTCATCACAGATCATTTTCGAGTTGCAAATCCAGCTTTGCAGCTCAAAAGCCTGAACCGTGTTGGGACCTGATTTCTGTTCAAGATAGGCTCTTTAGCTCAGGCTAACACCTATCTCACTGTGTAGCTGTGGATAACTTTGGGCTTCTGATCCTCCTGCCTCTGCCTCCCAAAGGTTGGGATGACAAACACACACACACACCCATACCTGGTTTATGTAGTGCTTGGGCATGAACCCAGGGTGCCAGCCAGACACCCTGGGTTACATTTCCATGACCTTTTAAGGTTCTAGACACGGCCCCAAATCTATTATCTTCCTCTCAAGTGATGGTGCATTTGTATCTGCTGTTCTGTGTGTATTCCTGGTGGTTGAATTTCAAGAAAACCACGTAATCGTTGGACCTTTTTCTTTTTTAAGATCTGTTTTTACTATTTTTCTCTCTGTGCCTCCGTGTGTGCATCCCCACAGAGGCCAGGAGATGTCAGTGGATCCTCCAGAGCTACAGGTGGATGTTGGGAGTTGAACTGGGGTCCTCTGAAAGAGCAGCAAGCACTCTGAACTTCTGAGCCATCTCTCCAGCCCCAGGAGTTGGATCTGGATTCTTATTTTAACCCAACCAGCTAGTGTGGCCCCTTTTAATGGGAGTGCTTAGACTAGTGACATTTAGGGTTATTACTGAGAGTGCTTTGTTAATTCTTGTAATTTTGATAGTTGTTTCAGTCCATTAAAAAAAAAATAGCTGTGAATCCTTCTGCAAATGAGTTCTTTTGTGTGCAGGGCAGAGAACAACTGTTGGGAGTTGAGTCTCTCTTTCCATCATGGATGTCCTGGAGAATCAAACTCAGGTCAGCATGCTTGGCGGCAAGCAGCTTCACCAACTGTGGTAGTTTGAATGTAACTGGCCCCCCTAAGCTCAAAGGGAGTGGCATTATTAGGACACGTGGCCTTATTGCAGGAAGTGTGTCATTGTGGAGGTGGGCTTTGAGGTCTCCTATGCTGGAGCTACACCCAATGTCTCAGACTACTTCCTGTTGCCTTTGGATTGAGATGTACTACCTCCTTCTCCAGCACCAAGTCTGCCTGTGTGCTGCCATGTCCCACCACGATGATAATGGTCTAAACCTCTGAGACTGTAAGCTACCCAATTAAATGTTTTCCTTCATGAGAGCTGCCATGGTCATGGTGTCTCTTTGCAGCAATAGAAACCCTAACTAAGACGCCAGCAGAGCCATCTCATCGGCCCTCCAAATGCCTCGATTCATAGCTCAGGTTGGAAGAATGGCGCTTAGTGTGTTATGATGGGTCTTGGGGAAACAGGCTGTCCAGTGAGGGGAGCAGGGAGAGGTAAGCAAGCCCTAGAGCTAGTGTTGAGTGGGCCCTTGTCCCAGCATGGTCTCAGTATCACAACCCATATTTTCCTGCTCACTTATCAGCAGAAACAAAGGAGCCTCAGACCAAATGAGGACGCAGACTCAGTGGGCTAGGAAAGCAGTCCCAGGAGGTTTGGGAATGGATTTCACATGCTCTACAGTGTTAAAGGTTGGGAGATGCCCATCATTTCGTAAGGACTCTGTGAAAACAAGAGAATGACTGTCTGTCACTGTCCATGGCTTAAACCAAAATGGCACACATTTATCCATACGCAGGCTGCCCTTAAAATGCTGTGGGGGAGCTGGGCAGTGGTGGTGCACGCCTTTAATTTCAGCACTCGGGAGGCAGAGCCAGGCGGATCTCTGTGAGTTCGAGGCCAGCCTGGTCTACCAAGTGAGTTCCAGGACAGGCTCCAATGCTACACAGAGAAACCCTGTTTCAAGAAACCAAAATAATAATAATAATAATAATAATAATAATGCTGTGGGAAAGGGCTGGAGAGCCAACTCAGGGGTTTAGAGCACTTGTTCTTGCTGAGGACTGAGGACTGATAACCAGCACCCACATGGATGCTCATGAACACTTGTGACTCCAGTTCCAGGGAATCCCACCCCCTCTTCTGACCTCTGCAGGAACCAGGATTGCACATGGTGCACAGACATATGGGCAGGCAAAACATCCATAGACACAAAATAAAACAAATAAAAATCCACTGGAAAACGATTCTAGAATCTTCCTTGGTGCTCAAGTCTCTTTTACCAGGTGGCATAAGAGTCACTTATACACCACGAACATTCTTCCATATACTTTACATCATGTCGTGGTTATTTACAATCCCTAACACCTAACGTTATGTAGTAAAGTTATTGTGTAGCCTTTTCTAGGTTAATGACAAGAAAAAAAAATCTATATAGAGAGCGCAGTCAACCCCCCCCTTCACCCCTATTCACGCGTGCTTCCAGTTTTCAATTCAAGACTGGTTGGATCCGTTGATGTGGACAACAGGGTAGCGGACATGCTAGTCTCCTTTTAACTGTACAGGTAGAATTTGCTTTCTTCCTGTCTCTACTCAGTTTCCTGTGAATCCTCTTCCTTCGCTGGCGGGGAACACAGGGGACATGTATACTTTGGGAACCCACACAACCTTAATTTCCTGCATGTCTTCTGAACTCATCATGCCCTGGGATTACATGTCAACGTTTCATACTGGACTGACCTGCTCCTCTAATTCTCCCCACTGATGAATTTTGTACTCCTGAGAGAGACTAAGCCCACTTTTTGACCATCTGCCAGAAGATTTTTGAGAGATGGTCATTCTGGAACCCAAGAAATGATTTTCAGTTTTCGTCCAGGACTGGCTGTATTATTAACCTTGGCTTAGGACATCCCTGGCTGTGAGTGCCCGAGGGCATGTGTTCTCATGGTGAATTTTCTCACCTGGTCATTCCTTCCCTCCAGCATTTTCACTGATGTAACAACAAGAGTAGTTTGCTCCTCTGTGATAAAGATCATGACCAAATCAACCTGGGGAGGAGAGGGTTTATTTCAATTCACAAGTTACAGCCTATCATTGAGGGAAGCTAAGGCAAGCACTCAAATCAGGAACCTGGAGGCAGGAGCTGATGCAGAGGCCATGGAGGGGTGCTGCTTACTGGCTTGTTCCTCATGGCTTGCTCAGCCTGCTTTCTGATAGAATCCAGGACCTCGGTCCCAGGGATGGCCCCACCCACCATGGGCTGGGCCCTCCCCCATCAGTCACTAATTAAGAAAATGCCCCACAGGCTTGCCTGCAGTCTGAATTTATGGAGGCATTTTCTTAATTGAGGTTCCCTCCTCACAAATAGCTTTAGCTTGAGTCAAGTTGACATAAAACTAACCAGCACAGCAGAGTACAGCAAGCTGCCCACCTCACGGCGGACCATAGTCTTCAAAATCTTGTCCCCAGGACCTCCTCCCCAAAGCAGTCTCTACCTCTTATGTTCCTTCACTCCTCAACAATGTCATGAGATGAATTAACCTGTGGGTTAGTCTACTGATGAAATCAGAGTCCTTAGGATTCAATGACTCGCCAAAGTCCATCAGTTGATAGCCAAGCCTTCATCGCAGAGAGAGCCTCTAGGGGGGCGTTGTAGATTCAAGCCAGGACACCCAGCTCCAGCATCATAAATAAAGGGCCAGGAGGACAATTTGTACTTTGTTTAGTATTTAGAGATCACTAAATAGGACAGAACATTGTGTGGTGTGTGGTGCTCATTTGCATGAAGCAAAGTTCTGGGCTTCTCTCAGCAAGCCCACAGTTTCCATGTGGGGATGAGAGCCGGCTTGTGCTCTTCCAGGAAGAGGCTTGATATTATTTCTTTAACATTTACATAATTTGGAGCCACAACCTTGGCCATGCCCTTAGACAAGGTTTGAAAGGGATATTCAAATCTGTACATGAAGAGAAAGTGGTCCCAGAGTAAGATAAAGCCCTGTCTTATTCAGACTGCATAAACCCTATTTGATCACTTGAGATTTTGAGTTTAAGAATCATTGAATTTGGGTCATGGTGGCACACACCTTTAATCCCAGCATTAGGGAGGCAGAGGCAGGTATAGATCTCTGTGAATTTGAGGCCAGCTTGACCTACAGAGTGAGTTCCAGGACAGCCAAGGTTACATAATAAAACCTTGTCTCAAAAAAAAAAAAATCTTTGAATTTCTTAAGAGTAAGAAAACATCTTGGCTGATTATAAAATTCAGTGACCTCTTTATTCTACTCCACTTGAAGAAATAGCCATTTCTGGATTTGGGTTTCCTGAGGGGATTCAGACCAGATGCTTGCCATCAGCAACCCCTACAGGGCTCTTTCCTTCCTGGGCATTCCCGGAGGTCCGCTGTGAAATGGATTCTGGAGAGACTCTCATGGTAATTTGCAGAAGAAATGCTGGGACTGCTTAGAAGTGATCCACCATTCTGCTGGGGACGGCAAGTCCTGAGAGTGTGTAAGGTCTGAGGCTGCACGTCTAGTACGTCTGTGCCAGTGGTACAAAGAGGCCCTCCCGAGCCTCCCAGCCAGAGCTGGCTAGTGTTGATGGTCAACTTGACAAGAATGATCTAGAATGACCCAGGAGATGGGTCTCTGGACATGCCTGTGGGTGGTTATTTTGATTATGTTCATTTATATGGGAAGAACCATTTTAACTGTGGATGGGACCATGTAACAGGGTCCTTGCTGTTGTTCCTGGGGGTGGGGGCCAAGTAGGCGCAGAGTCAAACCACACAGACTCTGGGAGAATGTTGAAACAACAAGCTCAGTTTATTCACGAAAAGGCAAGCCTTATATACCCTCCACCCCACCCTGGGGGGAGGTCTGATGAATATGCATCTGCTGGTGTGACATGGCTGCCTCTCATTGGTCCAGGTCATCTCCAGATCATGTTTCAGCTGCTGTTGCTAAGACCATCAGGCAGACCCAGGCTGGCTCTCACAAAGTATCTTTTTTACTTGTTTGGGCTGTCTGGCCCAAACAAGTTAGGGATGAGTCATCCCACAGGACCATCCCCTGGGCAAGGGGATCCTGGACTGTATAGAAAGAAGAAAGTTAGCCAAGCACTTAGCCGAGCACTTTCAAGCATTTGTCTGTAGCTGGAAGTTTCTCCAGTCCCACCCAACCCTGCAGTCCACAGCCACTTATAAAATAATCACTCAGAGGCTTAATATTATTTACAAACCATATGGCCTATGGCAGGCCTCTTGCTACCTAGCTCTATCATCTTAAATTAAATCATTTCTATTAATCTATGTTTTGCCACATGACTGTGGTGTTACTAGTCTGCTGGCATGTTGCTCCTTGGGCGGTGGGCTGGCGTCTCTCCTGCCTCTGCCTTTCTTTTTCCTGTCTCTCTCTCTCTCTCTCTTGGATTTCCTGTCTAGCTATAACCTGACTCACCATAGGCCAGAGCAGCTTCTTTATTAACCAATCATAGCAACACATATTCACAGGTACAGAAAGACCATCCCACAGCATTAGTCCCTCTGTTTCTTTGTTTCTTTCTTTCTTTTCCCTCCCTCCCTCCCCCCCCCTCCCCCTTTCTCTCTCTCTCTCTCTCTCTCTCTCTCTCTCTCTCTCTCTTCCTTTCAGCGTTTCTGTATGTAGCCCTGGCTGTCCTGGGCTACTCGCTCTGTAGACCTGGCTGGCCTCGAACTCACAGAGACCCAACTGCCCCTGCCTCCCGAGTGGTGGGGTTAAAGGAGTGCCCCACCATGCCCAGCTCTTCCCCTTGTTTTCTGATTGTGGGTTCGACCTGACCGGTGCTTTGAGCTCCTGCGGCTTTGACTTCCCCAGCACCATGGACTGTACCTCCATCTGTGATTTGCAATAACTCCTTTCGCCCTTAAGTTGCTTTATCACAGCAACAGGAAAGGAAACGAAGACACAGTGCATTCCCAGCATGAAAACATTAAAAAACAATGTGAGTCCCCTCTCCTTTGTGAGCTGTGTAGCCCTTCGCTAAACTCATCACAGCTGAAACTGCCTAGACACAAGCCCTGTGTCAAAACCATGGGTGTCCTTGCTGTGGTCCGTCTAATAAATTCTGTATTGTCCCATTGCTGGCTTTTATTGTTGTTGTTCTGGTTTGTTTTCTTACCTATATTTATTTAATGTGTGTGTGTGTGTGAGTGTGAGTGTGTACTAGTACCATGTTGCACATGTTGAGATCAGAGGATGTGGTGGTTTGAAAGAAAATAACCCTTACAGGAGTGGCACTATTAGGAGGTGCAGCTTTGTTGGAGGAAGTGTGTCACTGTAGGGGTGGGCTTTGAGGTCTCCTATGCTCCAGCTATGCCCAATGTCTCAGGCCACTTCCTGTTGCCTTTGGATCAAGATGTAGAGCCCTCAGCTCCTTCTCCAGCACCATGTCTGCCTGCATGCTGCCATGTCCCACTATGTATAATGGGCTACACCTCTGAAACTGTAAGCCAGCCCCAATTAAATGTGTTCCTCTATTTGAGTTGCTGTGGTCATGGTGTCTCTTCACAGCAATAGAAACCCTAACTAAGACAGTGGGCAGCATGGAGTTTCCCCCTTCTACCATGTGGGTTCTGGGGACCAAACTCAGCTTGTCAGGCTTGGCAGGGAACTCCTTCAACGGCTGAGTCGTCTCACTGGCCTGGCTTGCCCTGGGTTCTATATGCTACTTTGTTAACGCATCCAGTTCATCTGTCCAATAAAACATCGTGACAGACATGATGGTGAGGTGCAGTCTCTCCATAACAGACATTGTTTTAGGCTTTCTAGATAAAACAAGAGACCAAAGCAGACTGAATCCTCATCTCCGAGAAGCTTAAGGAGCAGAGGCGATGGGAAACAAAACAAGTCCAATACAGGGCTGTCTCTCCAGTCCTATAAAAAGGAGTTTTAAAAAGTGATAAGGGCCGGGCGGTGGTGACGCACGCCTTTAATCCAAGCACTCGGGAGGCAGAGCCAGGCGGATCTCTGTAAGTTCGAGGCCAGCCTGGTCTACAGAGCGAGTTCCAGGACAGGCTCCAAAGCTACCCAGAGAAACCCTGTCTTGAAAAACCAAAACCAAAAAAAAAAAAAAAAAAGAAAAAGTGATGAGGTTGGGGAGTAGCTCAGTAGATGAAGTGCTTTCTACACGAGTATAAGGATTTGAGTTCAGTCCCTAACACCATGTAAAAGCTAGGTACAGTCTCCTCTTGTAATCGCAGTGCTGAGGAGGTGAGGACAGGGAGATCAGATCTGGGGCTTGCAAGCCAGCTAACACAGCTGCGCCTTGGAGCCCCAGCTCAGTGGGAGACTCTCTCAAAATTCAAGGTGGAGAGCATCCTAAGGAATGATACCTGAGGTCTTCCTGTGGCTTCAACACAGATGCACACACACACACACACACACACACACACACACACACACGCATGTGGACTCATGTGACTGCCCGATACACTTATGTGCATGCACAATACAAGTGTGTGTGTGTGTGTGTCCCAAAGTCATTAAAGGCAAAATAACATTGATTTTTAGAATTTTGCACTTGGTGTATTTAATATTTTCATTTGCACAGCAGCACACAATGAAAACAGCAGACATTTTATGTAAAACAGAATTCAGCTCTACACTGGAGCCTTTTATTTTTCCTTTTATATGTTCGACTCATCTATTTGAATGCTGATGGAAGGAATGTGTCAATGTTTGTATAGCCCAGGTTGTGGTTACATCAGGGTGTAGCACATGACCCTCACAGGAAAGGGAGGGCCCTTAGGAAACAGAAACTCTCCCTTTCGGATCTGTCCATTGTGTGTAGCGGGGATAGAAATTTCTAGAAGAGAGTTCTGCTATCCCTGCCAAATCGTAGCTGCATAAACATATGTCAGACAAGCTGTTTTTTGGGAGACAGCTCATCCCTTGGTGTCACTGTGCACAGTGAGCTACTAAAGATACCACAGGCTCAGTGCTGACGTCAAGCGGATATGAGCCGCTCCGCAGCTGATTTGCTCCGAGTCCCAAATTGGAAACATGAGCTTGCCCACAGAAGATGGTCCAACTCCTCTTGACAAGTGGATCCTCAAATGCTCCTCACGGTCGTTTGTTTGAAAAAGCTCAAGTGACTGACTCTTCATTGTCCCAGGGGCTCTGTGAGGTAGTTTCTCAGAAGAGAACCAAAACCAAAAACAAGAACGAAACCCCTGCAACCTGACAAAGGGCAGAACCAAGAGGAGGAACCTTTCCTGCCACCAGCCCCAAAGGTTCAAGTACAGAAGGGACAGCGGGTCTGAGGCTGACAAAGAGATGAGGTTCCCAAAGCAGCGGCCACATTTTCAGGAAAGTGGCCGAGCTTGGTTATTTTTAGAACAAAATGTAATGAATGACATATGCACAGGATGCCTTCTGGGACTCATGTTAATTTCTGCCCTTTTTTAGCCTTTGCCCCAGTTTCTCTAACTTTTAAAAAAACAAAAACTGTATTGTGTATTTTCACAAGGTTCTGAGAATCCTACCCCAGATGCTGTGAGGTATTAATAAGTAAAAAACCAACATATTTCAAGCATTAATGAAGACTTTGCACATTTTTCTTTGTGGTGTTGGGGATTAAACCTAAGACACCCCCCCATGGTAGTCTGAATGTAATTGGCCCCAGATAATCCCATAAACTCATAGGGAGTGGCACTATTAGGAGGTGTGGCTTTGTTGGAGTGGGTGTGGCCTTGTTGGAGGAAGTGTGTCACTGTGGAGGCAGGCTTTGAGGTTTCATCTACTCAGGATATCGCCTAGTGTGTCAGTCAACTTCCTGTTGCCTCTGAGTCAAGATGTAAGGACTCTCAGCTCCAGCACCACATCTGCCTGCACGCCACCATGCTCCCCACCATGATGATAGACTGAACCTCTGAAACTGTAAGTGAGCCACCTCCATTAAATCTTTTCTTTATAAGAGTTGCCATGGTGAAGGTGTCTCTTCATAGCAATAGTAAACCCTAAGACACCCCTCCCCCCCAGTGAGCTAAACCCTTGGCCCTGTGGCAGATTAGTTTCTGTGATTCACTTAAAATATGCAAATCAAATATCCCAGTTGAATATTAACACGAACATGTCTGATTCCTGAAATCAAGATGTAAAGCAGCAGTTCTTAACCTATGGGTCATGACTATTGGAAAATAACGTATTTCCGATGGTCTTAGGGACTGAGATGCCTCTCTGTAGCAAAACTACAGTTATGAAGTAGCAACAAAAATACATTTATGTTGGAGGTTCCTAGGACCATCAGAAATACATGTTTTCTGATAGTCATGACCCATAGGTTGAGAACCACTGGTGTAAAGGGTTATTCCGGGAAGGCTGGAGAGATGGTTCAGTAGTTAAGAGTGACTGCTGTATAATCATAAAGACTAGACTTTGGATCCCAGTCTCAGGACCAAGATAACCAGGTAGATGTCTCACAAATGCCTATAATCTAAGTTCCAAAGGGGGCAGAAGTGTTAGGAGTTCTGGGGCTTCTTGGCTTCTAGCATTAGCAAGGAAAATGTGAACCCCAGGTTCAGGGAGGGATCCTGCCTCAAAGGAATGTGTGGACAGTGATGAGGACACCTGATGCCCTCTTCTGGCATCTTTGTATGCACACAGGCACTTGTGCATCCCCTCCACATGTGTACACACTCACTCAGGTATACACACACACACACACACACACACACACACACACACACACACACACACAACAAAATATCTTGCTGTTGAGATGATTCAGCTAGTAAAGGCTCCTGACACCAAGCTATGGGTGAAATTATTAAGGCCACTCCACGTAGTTAAAAGGGAGGTTTATTTTGTGGGGTAACTCACAAATGAAGGGCTAGGTAACATTCAGATCTTGGGTCTTCAGGGTCCTCTCTCGGCCCCGCCTTGTAGGCGTGACAGTTACCGAAACCTCAATGGGGGTTGGAACTTCCAGATCAAAGCTGGAATGACTACCCACTACACCAAGCCTGACAAACTGAATTCAATTACTGGAATCCAAATGGTAAAAAGAGAGAGCCCACTCTCACAAGTTGTCCTCTGGCACATTTTATACAACACAACACACACACAAATAAACTCATGAAAAATAGATCTCTCAAGAATTTTTCTACTATCTGTCATCTATCTATCTATCTATCTATCTATCTATCTATCTATCTATCTATCTATCTATCTATCTATCCATCCATCCATCCATCCATCCATCCATCCATCCATCCTTCCATCCATCCATCCATCCATCCATCCATCCATCCATCCATCCATCCATCCATCCATCATCTATCTACAAAATACATATCTGATCTTGTTGAACAAACACAAACTGTCAGGCGTTTACAGATGCCATATTAGTGACATTCAAAACCAGACTCAGAAACCAGCCCCGAGTTGAGGAGCACCTCTTCTTGTCACGGGCCCTCACCATCCTGGGTATATTCACACGTACTTGCTAAAGGATGAAAGAAGTGGCCACTGGTCAGAGAAATGAGCTAGGTAGCACAGGTATCCCAGTTAGAGAGATAATGCTCATCTCAACTCGTGAAGGATGTCTGAAAATCAAGGTTTCCTCTATGGTGTTAAGGCCTCAAATCATATAGCCTGACCAGAGGTCACCTTTGTTTTCAAAGAGTGTGTGTGGCCTCACGTATCACACTGCCTGCTTGGAGGACCACACTGTGGCCTTGTCTTCCCCTGCCATGGAGCCCTGGGCAACATCTTGTTCACGCTCCAGAGCCTCGGCCTCTTCATTTCTATAATGAGGATGGTGGTACTTACCTGACAAAGTGGGAAGATGGAATCATGTCTGTTCGGTGGCTGCCACAGAAAAAGGCGCTGATCCGTGTGGGTGGTGATTTGTAAGCAGATATGGCTTTAACAGCTGTGGAATGTAAGATGGTGTTGTAGTCTGAAACTGCCACAAGTTCCTGCCCAAACAGGATATGTTTACCTCCACCCAGCTTTCCTTCTCATGTCTTTTTCTGGTTCAGAAGATCGTACCCGCGGCCTCACGCATGCTGAACAGGCACTGTCTCAACAAGCTACAACCTCAGCTCTAGGCTAACTTTTCTGCAGCAAAATCTGGCTGTGCCTCAGAGAAGCAGTGTGACCAAGACTTGATTCTAGATGATTATAAAGTTGTTTTGAAGACGGACAGATGGATTTTCAAAGTCAGCTGTGCGATGGAGTCTGACTGCAGACAGCCGAGTGGGGTGAGCACATTTTTGGCTGATGGTAGAAGATCTGAGAGACTTTTGTCACGTCCTGGACACTGTATTTGGCTCCTTCAGGAAACTAGCAAGTGGTGTCTTGCCTTGCTTTCAACATCCAGCTGGAGTCAAGGCATTTCTTTTCATTCATTAGACTCTGATTGAATAAGCCATTCCATGGTTCAATGGAAATGCAATTAATGAGGCTTAGCAGAGCAGCATTTTAATATTCCTTTGGAGACTGATTTTTTTTTCCACCAGGAGCAAACAACTTTTCATTTAACCTAATATTATCACCTAACTCAACCAGAAGTTATTTAGGAAATAGCCAGGGCATATGTCTCTTTATAAAATGGGGAAATTGAACGGCTGACGCTAAGTGCCTCCTGCCCCAGCTGCTCTCCAGGGGTCTGACTTCCTGGCTCCCAGATCTTTCTCAGGTTAGAGAGAAGACAGAAGCAAATCCTCCTTTACAAAGGGAGTCTGAAGGCTTATTAATCAGTCTCTGATCATCATATCCTTGTGATCTTCTGCCAGCACCCTGTAATGAGCAGTTAAAGTGTGAAGAAGACCAGAGGGCCAGGCCTGGAAATGAAGGGATGTAGATGAAGGAGGTTGACTCTGAATGTTTAACATGTTCATCTTCATAAATGATATCTTCCTCAGTGAGGTGGCCATGTGCAGTGGGGGAGAGGTCATTGCTGTGAAATAATCTTTTTTTTTTTCTTCCTAGATAAAGTTTCTCTGTGTAGCTTTGGCGCCTTTCCTGGAACTCACTCTGTAAACCAGGCTGGCCTCGAACTCACAAAGATCCACTTGCCTCTGCCTCGCAAGTGCTGGGATTAAAGGCGTGTGCCACCACCTCCCGGCTCCTTTTCTACACTATGAATATGTATTACTCTCATTGGTTAATAAAAAGCTAACAGGCCGGTAGCTGGGCAGGAGGTTAAGCAGGAAAGCCAAACTGAGAATGATGGGAAGAAGAAGGGCGGGGTCAGGAGTCACCAGCCAGATGCAGAGGAAGCAAGATTAGAATGCTGGACTGAGAAAAGGTACCAAGCCACGTGGCTAAACATAGATAGGAATTATAGTTAATTTAAGTGTAAGAGCTAATTAGTAGTAAGTCTGAGCTACTGGCTGAGCATATATAAGCAATATTAAGCCTCTGAGTCAATTATTTGGGAGGCAGCTGCTGGATATTTGGGAGTTGCTGGTGGGACAGAAACTTCTGTTTACAGGTCATGGACTGGGCAGATAAGGGCAATGATTGTATTTATGTGTGTGTATATATATTCACTATTGACTGATCACTTCTCCTCCTCCTCCTCCTCCTCCTCCTCCTCCTCCTCCTCCTCCTCCTTCTCCTCCTCCTCCCTTTTTTGAGACAGGATCTCATGTATCTTAGGCTGGGCTTGAACTAACCATGCACCCGAGGATGACTTTGAACTTTAGTAGGTGTGTGTCAGACACGTGCAGTGTGAATATAGGTACATGCACGGTGCCACAAGTCCACGAGTGGTGGTCAGATGACATCTTGGCTGTAAGTTGGTCCTCACCTTCCCCCTGTTTGAGGCAGGATCTTCTGCTGTGCACCCCTGCTTGTGCTGGGTCTGCTGGCCTGCAGTCTGCTGGGGCCTCTCCTGACTCTGGCTCTCATCTGGCAGTAGGCACCCTGGGGTTATGGGTGTACACCACTATTACATCCTCTCTATTACACGGGTTCTGGGGACCTGAGCTCTGGCCATGTCCCCGGCCCAAACATCACATTTGATCCTCTAGTCTTGACCTCCCACCTGCTGGATTACAGGCAGGCCCCACCCTGCCGTTTATGTGGTGCTATGCATGTTAGGCAAGAGTTCAGATGTGCTACAACCCCAGCTTCTTGAAAAATAATTTTTTACACTGTTTTTTTCCCCTCATCTCTTTTTATGCTTTTATGTTGGAGGTACTTTACACTACCTACCAAATCTATCCAACTTATTTATTTATTTATTGTTGTGTCAGTCCTTACCAACCATGTGCATTCCATGGTGCATGTGTGGAGACCAGAGAACAACTTGTAAGAGTCACTTCTCTCTTTCTACCATGTGGGGGCTGGGTATGGAACTCCGGTTGCCACACTTGACAGTGAGTGACCTTCCCCACTGGACCATCTCTCTGGACCCCAGTTGTATTTATTCAACTTGGAATAAATAGAAAAAAAAGAGCAGTTGCTATACAGGAAACTGCTGGACATGGCCATTTTAAAAATCAATAATTACATACCAAGTTCTCGTGAGAGTAAGAAGAACAATGTCTCGAAGGGAGGTTTGAAGACCCACATGGCTGAGAACCTGGAAGAGGATCTCATCAGAAATGAGGGAAACTGCTGGATGATGTGACACACACACTTGGGAGGCAGCGGCAGGCAGATCTTCAAAGCCAACCTGGTCTACAGAGCGAGTTCCAGGACAGCCAGGGCTACACAGAGAGACCCTGTCTAGAAAAACCAAAATAAGGGAAACCTTCAGGTTTTTTTTTCTCTGTTTAAATCTTTTATTTTGTCGGAATTGTAGAGTCATAGGTAGTTTTGAGAGCTAATACGGAGAGATCCTGTGCACCCTCTACCAAATCTCCTCATCAGGAAACAGAAAATTCCAGTCCGGCCTCCCAGCCAGGATGCTGACGGTTTAGCAGCTGAAACACAGGATGTTCCCATCATCACGAAGGTCTGGTGCTGCTCATCCAAAACCAGCCAATTTCCCATGCTCCCTCCTCTTGTCCCTGTACGCTGGCACAGCACAACAGTCTGCATTGTGAGTCCATAATTCTGGTCTTTCGAGAATATTATGTAGCTCAGCCTAGAGGTTCATGCCTATAATTTCAATAATTGGGAGGTTGAGGCAGGAGGATTGCCTCTTACTTTAGGACCAGGCTGGGCTACTTAGTTAGACCTTGTCTCAAAAAATATAAGGTGGTGTGGGAGCCCGTTTTCAGGTTCCTCATGGCTTTCCCCAGCAGGTCCTCATAGAGAGGATGATTGGACCACGGGCCTGAGTGCAGGTGTCTGAAATGTTCTGTACTTGGCTGTCCTGGGGGAGGAGGTCTTTTGCTCTACCCCCTTGGCATCTCTATAAATACCCTGGGGCAGAGACAGTCAGGGCTCGTTAGAATAGGTTCCAGGTCTTCTTGAGGTTATCCTTTATTTTCTGTTTATCTCCACAATCTAAATCCTTCTATCTAATATTTCCTGCTGCTCACACTCAAGAAAACTCTGGGGAGCTGTGGGGTTGGTGGGCAAACTCCCCGCAAGGTGGTGGGATGGTTGAGCAGATAAAGGCGCTTGCTGCACGAGCCTGGAGACCTGAGTTCGATTCCTGAGGCCCACATAAAGGTGGAAGAAGAAAATCCCCCTCCTCAGAGTTGCCCCCTGACCCGCACGCCCACCCATGCCCACATGCGCTCACCACCTCCCCTCACATAACAGTAATAAATAACTGAAGCGAGCAAATGAAACACGACATCACCGCCATGTTACAATGCGTGACGACAACTTAGGTGTGTGCCAGGACCCGTTATGCACGAGGTGAATACCACAGAGCCCCCGGCTTCTTCTCGCTTACCCTCATTCCCCTTGTGGACACCACTTCACCACATCCAGAACGCAATGCGACCTGGAGCAGAGCTCAGAAATCTGTGCACTTTCTCACCTAATAGAAACTGAGGCACACTGAAAGGCCGGCTAACTCCTGGGGAGAATAAAACCCAGTAAAGAGTCCAGTGAGACAACCTTTGGGCATCCAACTCAGTTCTCCTCTTTATGCATAAATGAGCCGTAAGCAACAACAGACTCTTAGAAGTATTATTCCACATACCTCTGAGAAAACCGGAAATAATCCCCCCCGCCCCCCATTAATCGCATATTCTTTAGATTTCTGCTTACTAGTTTAGCCTTCCAGCTGCCCTCAGGGGCTGGCCACACGTGCACGGAACATCAGAATACTACTCTGACGTAGGGCGGATGGTTGGTGGCTCTGCTTCCACCTACACAGCGTGATAGAGAGGTGCTGTGCTTCCTGACTTGGAATGCTACCAAAATGCCCGGGCATACTTCCCTAACCGCACGGCCGCTGCGTGCGTGCGTGTGCACCGTGATTCTGCGTCGAGGCACGTCCAGCTTAAAGACCGGTGGGCTTGCATTCTTGGCACAGAGCTTCGGGACAGTGTAAACAGCTGAAGTTGCTACCTTTGTAGACACCCCTGCCAGGATGCCCGGTGTGCCGGCTAGGAGAGTGTGGTTGATTCAGAGAACAAGGTGACCCTGAAGATGAAGGAATCTTACACGGTTATCGCCGAGTCTTGTACCAGTTGTCACAGAGGGGAATGAGATGAGGCAGGGGGCCGAGTTCCTGGAGAGAACAGTACGGATTTGTCAGTTCAGGTCATGAAACCAAACACGCTATGGGAACAAAATCTCTGAGAAAAAATTAATGTCTATGTCAATTTGGACTCCCGAAGTCAACTCAGGATTCCAGAATAAGAACTGCACAGGCATCTTATCATTTAAATCAATCATTTCTATTTGTAAGATGTGTCTGTGGCAGTGAGCCAAGGGCAGAGCCGGCTGCCACTCCGTGGAGCCATCTTGAGTGGGAAGGGAATGCCAAATATTTTCTACTGGCTCCCAGGTCCAAGTTTACCCTTTTACTTCCGGACCGGTGGCCCTGGGACTGGGGCTCTGCAAACCACACCCCCTCTGCTTCCCTTGCTGACCGCAGGCTGGGAGACTAGCTGGCAGTAGCAGATTGGAAGGCACGTGGTGGAACTCTTTTCCAGTTCCTGCTCCCATCAAGAGAAGTTAATGACAGATCCTTTCCAGACTCTCTCGGTAGCTACAGTAGCACGGTGTCCCTTGGAAGTGCCAGAACTGACTGTGGTCCCCTTCGTGACGAGCACATCAGACATGTCAGAACCCACCAGAGACTAGAGCACCAACTATAGGAAGGAGTCTTTTTTTCCCAGCAGAGGTCCAAGGTCTTATGTGGCTTCTATTCCTGGAGTTTAAGGACCAGCGGGGTGGAGACTTTCCTTTGACCCCTGGATTATGATATCCTTGCTGCGGTCACTTGTGAATTTATGAATATGTTACCACAACATCCCTTCTGGCTACCACAGCCTTCCAGCTTCAAGCCTTTTTATATGGATACTGGGGACCAAACAGGTCTTCATGCTTGCAAGAAGTTGAACTATCTCATCAGCCTGGTGTCTGATATTCACTCATATTCTCCCTCTTTCCTCTCTGTGTGTGTCCACCACAGGACAACCAATGGTGTCACACCTCAGGAGCTGCCCACCTCGTTTTCTGGCACAGGCTCTCTCACTGGCCAGGGACTCACTGACTGACTATGTTGGCTGGTTAGTGAGTCCTGGGGACCCCATCACAAGGCTTTTTACAGGGTTGCTGAGGATCAAATAGAAAAGAGGTCCTATGCTTACATGGCGAGTCTCTCATTAACCAAACTGGTATCTGAAAACGCCTGTGGAAAATCCATGCTAAGCTGGGTGTAGTGGTGCATTTCTTTAATCCCAGCACTTGGGAGGCAGAGGCAGGCAAATCTCTGAATTCAAGGCCAGCATGATCTAGAGTCAGTTCCAGGGCAGCCAGGGCTACACAAAGAAACTGTTTCAAAAAACCAAAAAGAAAATCCATGCCATGTTATTTTCGAGCAGTATCCACGTAGGTAAAAGAAAACACTGTCTGAATAATTAATTCCTCACTAGATGGCAATCACCACATGGTCTTGTGTTGGATTCCATTCATACTACCCGAGGGCAACTGAATTCAGTCGCAACCGCTACTTCAACCCTGTTGAGCAGAAGCAACTGGCAATAGTTCCAGGTTTGCCAAGGGATTTGTGTAAACTCTGGTTTGATGAGGATGTTCTGACTGGGTTCTTCTTTCCCTCTGGGCTGCAGAAAGTGCTATCCCCACCTGCATTCGTTAAGATGGGTTAGATTATATT
>CABHPH010107080.1:0-12151 GCA_902168325.1 Peromyscus nudipes
AAAAAAAAAAAATGGAGCAATTTCACACTAGTAACCTCATAGCATACCTGAAAGCTTTAGGAAGAAAAAAAGAACTCACACCTAAAAACAGTAAATGTCAAGAAAGAATCAAACAATGATAAAAGCAATAAAATCAAACAACAACAAAGCAATACAAAGAATCAATGAAACAAAGAGATAAATGTTGGAGAATACCAGTCAGACTGATAAGCCGATAGCCAAATCAACTAAAAGCCAGACAGAGAGAATCCAAATAGATAAAATGAGTCATGAAAGGGAAAACATAACCACAGACACCTAGAAAATCCAAATAATCATAAGGACATATTTTAAATCCACTATTTCACAAAATGGGAAAATCTAAAATATTGGATAATTTTCTTGATACATGTCACTTACCAATATTAAATGAAGAAAAGATAAACAATTTAAATAGACTTGTAATCCATCCTGAAATAGAAGCATTCATTACAAGTCTCAAAACTAAAAAGAGCTTAGGAACAGATAGTTTAAGACAAAATTCCACCAGATTTGCAAACAAATGTTAATGACTTCATAAATCATACTACAAAATAGAAACAGAAGGAATATTGTCCAATTCATTTTGTGAGGTCACAATTTTCCTGAATCCCAAAGCTATATTAAACCCCCACAAAGAAAGATAACTACATACCAATTTCCCTTTTGAAGATGTATGCAAGACTTCTCAATAAAGTACTTGCAAACCAAATCCAAGAAGGAGATGCAGCATAGTTCAGCATATGTAAATTGATAAATGTAATCCACCATATGAACAAACTGAAAGAGAAAAACCATATCATCATCTTATTAGATGCAGAAAAGTCCTTTGAGAAAAATCCAGCATCAGCCTTTCATTAATAAAAAGTACTGGAGAGATTAGGGATACATGGATACAAGTTATATCACAACATAATAAATGTAGTTTACAGCAACCTCATAGCCAGAATCAACTTAAAAGGAGAGATTTTCAGAGAAGTCTCACAAAAGCTAGTAACAAGACAAGCTTGTCCATGTTCTCCATATCCATTCAATACAGTACTTGAAGCTGGAGAAATAAGACAACTGAAGTAGATCAAGTGGACAAGAATTGGGAAGGAAGAAGTCAAAGAATCTATACTTTCAGATAATCTAATAGCATACATAAGTGACCTAAAAATTCCCCTGGGAAACTCATACAACTGACAAACACTTTTGGCAAAATACAGGAATAGAAATTTTACTCAAAAATGAATAGCCTTCTTATATACAAATGACAAATGAACTGAAAAAAAAAAGATCAAGGAAATAGCACCCTTCACAATAACTTCATATATATATATAAAATATTGTGGGGGTTACACTAACCAAGTAAGTGAAAGACCTGTATGATAAAAAAAAAAACCAAAACTTTAAGACCTTGAAAAAAGATATATCAGAATATGCAAATACTTCCCTAGCTCATGGATTAGTAGGATTAATATAGGGAAAATGTTCATTCCACTGAAAGCAACATACACATTCAATGCAATCCACACAAAAATTTGAACACAGTTCTTCACAGAACTTGAAAGGACAAATTTCAACCTCATATGGAAACACAAAAAATCCAGCAGAGCTAAAACAATGCTGAATAATGAAAGAAATGCTGGAGGTATCATAGTCCCTGACCTCAAATTATACTACAAACTATAGCGAAAAACAGGGTGGTATTGGCACAAAAACAGATATGTTGAAAAATGAAATTTAATTGAAGACCTAGACATAATTCTACACATATATGGACAACTGAATTTTAAAAATAAGCCAAAAGTACACACTGGAAAAAAGACAGCAACTTCAACAAATGTTGATTGTAAAATGGGTGGCTTCATATAAATGAATCCATGGGGGTTGGAGAGATGGCTCAGTGGGTAAGAGCATTGCCTGCTCTTCCAGAGGTCCTGAGTTCAACTCCCAGCAGCCACATGGTGGCTTACAAACATCTCTAGTGGGATCTGATGCCCTCTTCTGGCATAAAGTTGTACATGCAGTTGTATATGCAGGAAAAGCACTCATATACATAAATAAATAATAAAAATCTTTTAAAAAATAAATGAATCCACATAGATCCATACCTATCACCCTGCACAAAACACAACTCTAAATGGATCAAGGACTTCAACATCATACCAGACACACTAAACCTGATAAAAGAAGTGAGGAATAGCCTTGAATGCATTGTCACTGGAGACATCTTCCTAAACAGAATACCAATAGAACAAGCACTAAGACCAATAATAAGTAAGTAGGACCTCATGAAACTGAAAATGTTCTGGAAGGCAAAGGACACTGTTATTCAAGCAAAGCAGCAGCCTACAGAATGGGAAAATACTTTTACTAAATTTACATCTGACAGAGGGCTAATATCCAAAATATATAAGGAATTTAAAAAACTGCATATCAAAGAACAAATAACTCAATTTTAAAATGGGGTACAGATCTAAACAGAAATTCTGAAAAGAAAAATCTCAAATGTCTGAGAAACACCTTAGGCATCCTTAGGCATCAGGAAAACGCAGATCAAAACTACAACTTTGAGATTTCATTTTATACCAGTTGAAATATCTAAAGTCAGTCAAACAAATGGTAGTTAATGCTGGTGATGATGTGAAGTAAGGTGAACACTCATCCATTGCTGGTGGAACTGCAAACTTGTACAACCACTGTGGAAATTGGTGTGGTGATTTCTCAGGAAGACTGCAATCAATATAAGATCCAGTTGCACTGCTTTCATAGCGTCCCATAAGTTTGGGTACGTGGTGTCTTCATTTTCATTGATCTCTAGGAAGTCTTTAATTTCTTTATTTCTTCCTTGACTGTAGTGGGTAGCCATTCCAGCTTTGGTCTGGAAGTTCCAACCCCCACTGAGGCTTCGGTAACTATCACGCCTACAAGGCGGGGCCAAGGGAGGGCCTGAAGACCTGAGATCAGGACACACAGTGCTCTCTCGTTTCCTGGACCTGGACGCGAGAGGTAGACCGAGGAGAGTTCTCCAGAGAACACCGCCAGACTGTGCTGTGTCTTTTCCAGAACCCGCTCCCTACCTGTCCCTTCATTTGTAAGTTACCCACTAAATAAATCTTCCTTTTAACTACATGGAGTGGCCTTAGTAATTACACCAATACTTGACCCATTAGTGATTCAGTTGAACATTATTAAGTTTCCATGAAATTGTAGGCTTTCTGTAATTTTTGTTGTTGTTGAAATCAAACTTTATACCATGGTGGTCTGATAGACCATAGGAGTTTATTCCAATTTTTTTGTATCTGTTGAGATTTGCTTTGTGGCCGAGTATGTGGACGATTTTAGAGAAGGTTCCATGGGGTGCAGAGAAGAAGGTATATTATTTTTTGTTAGGATGGAATGTTCTGTAGATATCGATTAAGTTCATTTGAGTCCTAACATCAATTAAGTCCCTTATTTCTCTGTTAAGTTTTGATTTTGTAGATCTGTCCAGTGGTAAAAGTGGGGTGTTGAAGTCTCCCACTAAAATGTGTGGGGTTTTATGTGTGATTTAAGCTTTAGTAATGTTTCTTTTACATATGTGGGTGCCCTTGTGTTTGGGCATAAATGTTCAGAATTGAAATTTCATCTTGGTGGATCTTTCCTGTGATGAGTATGTAATGTCCTTCTTGATCTCTGCAAATAGATCCATATCTGTCACCATGCAAAAAACTTAAGTCCAAGTGGATCAAAGACCTCAACATAGATCCAGTTACTCTGAACCTGATAGAAGAGAAAGTAGGAAGTAGTCTTGAACGCATTGGCACCAGAGATCACTTCCTAAATATAACACCAGTAGCACAGACACTGAGAGAAACAATTAATAAATGGGACCTCTTGAAACTGAGAAGCTTTTGTAGGGCAAAGGACATGGTCAATAAGACAAAATGACAGCCTACAGAATGGGAAAAGATCTTCACCAACCCCACATCTGACAGGGGGCTGATATCCAGAATCTATAAAGAAGTCAAGAAATTAGACATCAAAATACCCAACAGTCCAATTAAGAAATGGGCTATAGAGCTAAACAGAGAATTCTCAACAGAAGAAGCTCAAATGGCTGAACGACATTTAAGGAATTGCTCAGCATCCTTAGTCATCAGGGAAATGCAAATCAAAACGACTCTGAGATACCATCTTACACCCATCAGAATGGCTAAGAACAAAAAGACAGCTTATGTTGGAGAGGATGTGGAGCAAGGGAACACTCCTCCACTGTTGGTGAGAATGCAAACTTGTACAACCACTGTGGAAATCAGTATGGTGGTTTCTCAGAAAATTGGGAATCGATCTACCTCAAGACCCAGCTATACCACTCTTGGGCATATACCCAAGGAATGCTCAATCATACCACAAGAACACATGCTCAACTATGTTCATAGCAGCATTGTTTGTAATAGCCAGAACCTGGAAACAACCTAGATGCCCTTCAACTGAAGAATGGATAAAGAAAATGTGGTACATATACAGAATGGAGTACTACTCAGCAGAGAAAAACAATGACATCATGAGGTTTGCAGGCAAATGGATGGAACTAGAAAATATCATCCTGAATGAGGTAACCTAGATTCAGAAAGACAAATATGGTATGTACTCACTCATAAGTGGATACTAGATGTAAAGCAAAGGATAATCAGACTGCAACTCACAACTCCAGGGAGGCTACCTAGTAAAGAGGACCCTGAGAAAGACACAGGGATCGCCCAGCAACAGGGAAATGGATGATATCTACATGAGCAAACTGGGGATAGGGGTGGGTAATGGAGGGCAAGGGTCAGGAGAAAGAGAGCTTAGGGGAGTGGGAGGTACCAGCTGGATCAGTGGCAGAGTGGGAGAACGGGAAGGGAGATACCATGATGAATGAAGACCCCAGAGGAATAGGAAGAAGCAGAGTGCTAGAGAGGTCCCCAGAAATCCACAAAGATACCTCCACTATAGACTACTGGCAATGGTCGAGAGAGTGCCTGAGCTGACCTGCTCTGGTGATCAGATGGCCGAACACCCTAACTGTCATGATAGAACTCTCATCCAGTGTCTGATGGAAGCAGATGCAGAGATCCACAGCCGAGCCCCAGGTGGAGCTCCAGGAGTCAAATTGGCAAGAGAGAGGAGGGATTGTATGAGCAAGAGATATTGAGACCATGATTGGAAAAAGCACAGAGACAAATAGCCAAACTAGCGGAAACGCATGAACTGTGAACCAAAGGCTGAGGAGCCCCCATGGAACTGGACCAGGGCCCTCTGGATAAGTGGGACAGTTGATGAGCTTGAACTGTTTGGGAGGCCCCCAGGCAGTGGAGCTGGGACATGTCCTTGGTGCATGGGCCTATGCTGGGACACTTTGCTCAGCCTTGGTGTAGGGAGGAGGGGACTGGACCTGCCTTGGCTGAGTCTACCAGGCTGGGCTGACTCCCCAGGGGAGACCTTGCCTTGGAGGAGGTGCGAATGGGGGGTGGATTGGGGGGGAGGGTTGGGGGGTGGGAGGAGGGAGGACAGGGGAATCCGTGGCTGATATGTGAAATTTAGATAATTATAAAATAAAAATATATATTTAAAAAAAATAAAACAATCCAGCTGCAACACTATTGGGCATGTAACCAAAGGATGCTCCGTCCTACCACAGAGACACTGCATAACCTTGTTCATTACTGGTCCAGTCGCAATATCCAGAACTTTGAAACAACCAAGATATTGTCAGTGGATGAAATGATAAAGAAAATGTCGTACATTTACACAATGGCGAATCACTCAGCTATTAAAAAACAAAATCATGAAATTTTCAGGTAAATGGATAGAAGTAGAAAAAAAATCATCCTGAGTGAAGTATCCCCAAACCAGTAAGGCAAATATGGTATTCATTTATATGTGGATTTTAGTTGTTAGTAGATGATAAGCAAACTACCATCAATAGAAACATGGAGATTAGTATACTGTAAGGTACTGGAGTGAGAATAAATCTCCCTAAGAAGAGAAAATATGATATATAGTTATGGTTGGGGGTAGGTGGACTGGAATGGAAGGATCAAGTGAGGAGGAGGAGGAGGAGAGATGAGGGGGAAATGGGAGAGAATACAGGAGAGACACCTAAAATAAAGGGTCATTTGAGTAGTAGTATGAAAACCTAATGCTATAGAATCTTCTTAAAATATATACATATACTAAGGCCATATAAACTAAACAATTAAATCATGGGAAGTGGACCTCTCTCTCTCTCTCTCTCTCTCTCTCTCTCTCTCTCTCTATATATATATATATATATATATATATATATATATATATATATATATCTTTTTGTGTGTTTTTTTTCTTGAGCTCTTTTCCTTTTGTTTGTTTTTACCTATTCTGACATTCTTGTTTCTATTTTAATCTTCTTATATTTCATTTGTAATTATCCCTTAAATGCCTGTTTATTTTCAAAGAGAGACAGAGAAGTGTGAATCTGGATGGAAGAGGATATGGGGAGGAATTGGGAGGAGTAGAGGGTTGATAAACCATAATCAGTGTATATTGTATGAAAAAAGTGTATTTTCAATTAAAGAAAAATTATATCAACCAAAAATGAATAAAACCTCTATTTCAATGCCGGGTGGTGGTGGCGCACGCCTTTAATCCCAGCACTCGGGAGGCAGAGGCAGGCGGATCTCTGTGAATTCGAGGCCAGCCTGGGCTACCAAGTGAGTTCCAGGAAAGGCGCAAAGCTACACAGAGGAACCCTGTCTCGAAAATCCAAAAAAAAAAAACAAACAAACAAACAAAAAAACCCTCTATTTCATTATATTGTAAAATAAGAAATGTGTAGCATGAATCTTAGAAGGTCTTATTAATAAAATCAAACCTGAGGCCAGGTATTGGGGTGACTGCTGGAAGATCAGAGAGACAGAACAAGCCAGAGCTAACCTCACCTGGCCAACTTCTCAGCTGATCTTGTTTCCTCAGACTGGAAGCCTCTGTGTCCTCATATCCGAATGGCTCTCAGCTGAACTGCTGCTCCAAAGTCTAAAAGCTTAACCAGCCAAATGCTTAACCAGCCAAATGCTTCTATTTTCTAGTCCTCATATATATATATATATATATATATATATATATATATATATATATATACCTTTCTGTTTCTACCATCACTCCCTGGGATTAAAGGCTCGCTTTCTGGGATTAAAGGCGTGAGTCACCATGCTTGGCTGTATCCTTGAACACATGGATTTCTGCCTCTGGAATGCTAAGATTAAAGGCATGTGCTACCACTGCCTAACTTCTATGTTTAATATTGTGGCTGTTCTGTCTCTGACCCCAGATAAGTTCATTAGGGTACACAATATTTGGGGAAACACAATACCACCACAAAAACCTTTCCCCAAGGAAATGGATATTTAGATACATATGACATCAAAATTAAGACAAAAAGAAAAGAAACATTAAACAGAGACATAATCAGCAATCAGGTTGCAGCAATAATATATGTCATGAGGAATCGAGGTTGGTCAAGTTGAGGATGGGATGGAGGGGCAGAGTAATGAAAAGAGATATCTTGATATAGGGGGGCAATTTGGAGTTAGGGAGAAACCTGGTGCCAGGGAATCTTCAAGGAATCCATAAGGATGACTCCAGCTAAGACTCTTACCAATAGTGGGGAGGGTATCTGAACTGGCCTTCTCCTGTTATCTGATTGGTGACTACCCTAATTGTGATCATAGAGTCTTCATCCAGTAACTAATGGAGGCAGATACAAAGATCCACAGCCAAGCACTGGGCAAGTTCTGGGAATCCATTTGAAGAGAGGGAGGAGGGATTTTACCTGCAAGGGGAGTCAAGATCATGATTGGGGAAACCCACAGAAACAGATGACCTGAGCTACTGCAAGCTCAGAGACTCTGGTCCAACAGCTAGGGAGCCTGCATGGGATGGACCTAGGCCCTCTGCATATGGGTGACAGTTGTGTAACTTGGTCTGTTTGTGGGGCCCATAGCAGTGGAATCATGACCTGTCCTTGGCACATGAGCTGGCTCTTTGGAACATATTCCCCATGGTGGGATGCCTTGCCCAGCCTTGATGCAGGGGGAGGAGATTGGTTCTGCCTCAACTTGATATGCCATGCTTTGTTGACTCCCATTGGAGACCTGCCCCTCTCTGAATGAAGAAGGAATGGAAGGGGGCTGGATGGGAGGTGGAGGAGGAAACGGGAAGAGAGGAGGGAGGAGAAACTGTGGTTGGTATATAAATGAAAAAATTAATAAAAGAACCAGAAAATATGCAATATAAACAAAAGGTATTGAAAGCTACAGGAGAAAAGGCACAAATTATAAACAAGGGCAAACCCATCAAAATAACAGCTGACTTCTCAATGGAAACTTCAAAAGACACAAAGACTTATAACAATGTGCTCTAAGTTCTAAGAGATCACAGATGCCAACCCAGAATACATTGACCAGCAAAAATATCTGACATAATTGAAGGATAATAAAAAAAAACTTTCCATGATACAGGTAAACAGAATTATGCCTGCCCAACCAGCTATGATGAACTGGTTTTGGTTGTCCACTGAACATTTATTGGAAAGAACAAAACACATTTGAGAAATAGCTTCCATCAGACTGGCTTATGGGCATGTCTTTGGGGCAATTTCTTGACTACTAATTGATGAAGACATGTTCAGACCACTGGGGATGATACCATCCCTATATAGATGGGCCTGGGCTAATCAAGAAAGGTGGCTGGACATGAGCCTTGAAGCAAGTCAGTATCTGGTATTTGTACAAGGCTTCAACTTCAAACTTGTGCCTTAGCTTTGATGCCTTGGCTCCCCTCAATGATGAAGTGTAAACTGTGAAATCAACCCTTTCATCTCCCAATTATCCTTTGTTCATGGTGACTAGCATAGTGACAAAGCCAAAGTATAAATGAAATGTGTATTGGGAAAATTGGTCTTGACTGATAGATCTGAATATGTTGTTTTAGAGAGGGATTAAGGTGGCATTTGGAAGCTTGGACTGTAAAAGCAGTTGAGTGTTCAGAGCTTACTGTGCTGCTCAGTGTATTCTATAAATTATGGGGAAGTACAGATGTAAGAAATGTTGTTCATTGTTGTAAGTCTCCTATCTTTTGTGCATGAAGCAATGAGAGAGGAAATGATGAAGGAGTGTGAATATTATGTCTAGGAAGAAATATAGATTGCATTAACATAAGTATGAGCATTCTGCCTCCATAAGTTTAAGGAACATAATATAAAAACCATTTTGATGTAAGAGGGAAGGGCTTGGCCATGCCTCAACTGAATGTACCAGGCTTTGTTGACTCCCCTTCAGAGCCCTTACCCATTTGGAGGAGGGAATGGGAGGGTAGGTTGGGGAGGAATGCTGGGGGGGGGAGGGGGAGGAGGGATGAGTGGGGGATCTGTGTTTGGTATGTAAAATGAATTTAAAAATTTCTCTAATTTTCATTCACTTTTATTTATTTATTTATTTTTTCTATTATCAGCTTGATACAGTACAAATTCTTATCCTAATAGTGAAATGTTTTAGTGAGGCTTGCCCATTGATTGAGTAATACCAAAACTTATTATAAGCCACAGTCATCCTAGGGTCTCCCCTGCTATGTAGCCTCACTGGTTCTGTGGGTCACAGTCTGATTGTTCTTTGTTTTATATCTAGTATCCACTTATGAGTGAGTACAAAACATGTTTGTCCTTCTGAGTTTGGGTTACCTCACTCAGGATGATATTTTCTAGTTCCATCCATTTGCCTGCAAATTTCATGATGTCATTGTTTTTCTCTGCTGAGTAGTACTCCATTGTGTAAATGTACCACATTTTCTTAATCCATTCTTCAGTTGAAGGGCATCTAGGTTCTTACCAGGTTCTAGCTATTACAAATAATGCTGCTATGAACATATTTGAGCATGTGTTCTTGTGGTATGATTGAGCATTCCTTGGGTATATGCCCAAGAGTAGTATGGCTGGGTCTTGAGGTAGATCGATTCCCAATTTTCTGAGAAACCACCATACTGATTTCCACAGTGGTTGTACAAGTTTGCACTCCCAGCAACAGTGAAGGAGTGTTCCCTTTGCTTCGCATCCTCTCCAACACAGACTGTCATTAGTAAAAATTTCTTAAATTAAGAAAAAAGAAGTTCCCACCAGGCAGCTCAGGTAACAGTTAGGCCTCAGAACCATGCTCCAGGAAGGCCACCAGTCAGCACATATACTAGCCTAGCCTAGAACATATCTATAATATGTTAATGAGCTAAGCCCAAGGTGGTATTGATGTGCTAGTGAACTAGCCCCAAGCTATAAGTTCTTATAGTTTAAAGTTACTGCCTAATTAAACAATAAAAATAATTTTATCTTTGGAAATGGTCTGTAGGATCACACTTCTGTGCTCCTGAGCCATGAATATATAGGCTTTCTGTTAATATCCATCTGCAAGAGGACTGGAGACTTTGTGCATGGCCCTGGTCTCAGTGACTATTAAACTTTCAGGACTATAGCTGGCCCACAAAGGCCCACCTGTCAGCGATAGCCAAGGCTCACAGGATTTCCTGAACATTAATCAGTACCATTCTCCCAGAGTGTCACAGCTGAAGTACTTCATGGCAGATGTGGATCCTGTCTGCAAGATTCCAAAGCATCCTTACTGGAGAAAATTACCTGGTGGAACTCTGCAGCAGCATTTCTGCACAACTGTTCCCCACTTGGTGAAATGTCTGTTTAACATTTATATTCCTATGATATTACAAGGAATGTAAAAATGAACGAAACACATACAAAATACAAATCTTTTGTGTACACCCTACTACCTAGTGCCCTACAGCCTACAGGCCCATGCACTCTGCAATGAATGTGGGGTCATTTTGGTGCCTGACCATCATTCTTTGTGCCAAGGAATAGCTTATTTACCCTTGCAAGTGAAATGCTTCCTTGTGGTAAGGGATACAGAGGAGCAGTGATGCATCCAAGGTAATGAGGTGCCCATGAAGCCTCATCATAGTTTTAGAATGGAGAGGATGTTCCTTTGGCTTATTCATGTACAAATATTATATTGTAGGCACATATCTGCTGCTTTATTTTTCTGTGTTTGGCTTTTAAAAGGTAAAGTCCATTCCAATGAGGAAAATATAGAAGTGAAAGAGTGTAAAAAAAGGAAGATACATGAAAGAAAAAGAGGACATAGGTCCTCCTTGTGTCTATCAGAGGACACTTGGGTAGATGTGACTCAGGAGGGGTGGATTGTTTTGGCCCAAGGCTTCTTTTCCTGTTGACTAGTTCTTTCCTGCTGATTATGTCTATCTCATAGGGCTCAGAGAGTACCTGACCCAAGGTGAAGAATCACTGGTCACTGGGACACAGAATGATGGATTTCATCTGTAAATCTTTCCAAGCTAGGGTTCACTGTAATTGCCTGATGAAGATTACTCATCTGCATGTTTTCTGAATATTTTGCCCATAGCTAATGTATCCTTCCAAAGGATGGTCTGAGTGACATATGTTAGCGTTTGAAGAATGGGACTCTACATATGAAAGGGGCAAAATAAAGAGTAGATGCCGCCAGGCGTTGGTGGCGCACGCCTTTAATCCCAGCACTCGGGAGGCAGAGGCAGGCGGATCTCTGTGAGTTCGAGGCCAGCCTGGGCTACCACGTGAGCTCCAGGAAAGGCGCAAAGCTACACAGAGAAACCCTGTCTCGAAAAAAAAAACAAACAAAAAAAAAAAGAGTAGATGCCTTTAACGCCTTTAGAGATCAAACAAGTTCACAGTACAGTGTGAACTCAGTCTTCTGTGTAGCCACATAGATGATCTGTGAGCTTTACTGTGAAAAGCTTCTACTGGTAAAGAAGATGAAGGAATTCCTGCCATTCCCTCCTGCTCAGTGACTTCAGTTATTCACTCCTGGGTATCTTTAAATTAAAAGTGTGTTAAGAGAATTTAACTGGCTCACCTGGTATTACAGAACTCTGCCAAGATGATTTTAGCTTAGAAAAAGATAGACTTACTACTTCAAGCCTCTCTGTGATTTCTTATGAACTCCTTGGCCTGGTTTCTTATTGGTATGGAGAAGGTAAGGATTGGGGGTTGTGGTGGTATTGTGTTCCCCAAAATATTGTGTACCTTAATAAACTT
>CABHPH010107080.1:12161-50641 GCA_902168325.1 Peromyscus nudipes
GTGAGATAGCTGTGGCTTGTTCTGTCTCTCTGACCTTCCAGTGTTCATCATACCTGGCCTCAGGTTTGATTTTATTAATAAGAACTCGTTAAGACTTTTAAGATTCATGCTACAGGGGGTATCTCAGGCACAAAGAGTACATGGAGAGCCATCTTTCTACCCAGTATTTCCAGGTTCTAGATGACATATTAAAAATGAAGAATAAAGAATTTTTTAAAAAACATTAAATAATTTACAGGAAGCTATAAAATGCAGAGCCAAGTACACCATCAGGGAGTGTTTGAGTAATTCTTAAGAGACGGCTAACATTACCGGCGTTAGCTGATGGGTTTATTACAATCTCAGGAGTGATGCACCCAGAACATAGATTATATTTTGATTAGTGTTTGTTGCCAAGCAATATTCATTTTACTGCTGTGTCAAAGAGAAGTCTAGAATGACAAAAGTCATTTTTTGTTTAATCTAAACTCAGTGAGAAGACTTTGCCTTGACTGCTTGACAGGATGCTGTATAAACTGGACATGCAGAACCTGTAGAAAGATGACTACTGAATTTTGCAAGACAAGATGATCTTTGGGGTTCCTGCTTCACAGTAGAAACTGCCAGACATTCTACAGGACATGGGGGAAAGCAACTGACAAACTTTGCCAG
Source organism: Peromyscus nudipes (assembly GCA_902168325.1). Lineage (NCBI taxonomy): Eukaryota > Metazoa > Chordata > Mammalia > Rodentia > Cricetidae > Peromyscus > Peromyscus nudipes. The sequence goes on from CABHPH010107080.1 coordinate 12,813, forward strand.
AATGGGCAGAACAGTCCTTAAAAGTTCCTGCTTCACTAAAAGCTATGCCAGAGACTCTAGGCCAGTAGGCTGAAGATAGATGTCCCAATGTTACAGAGGAACTTTGGGTGAGTGCCCAGGCAGCCAGATGTCTCTGTAACTTTTAGAATTATGGAAGTTGCTTGTGATGTACTTCCTCTTTACTCAGGTAATATTATACACTTTTGGGGTCTTTGATGGAGTTGAAAACTAGATAGTTATAGTTTTTCCTTCATCATGATAAAAGGTAAATTAGGTATGAAACTTTATACTCACAAGAATAGATAGATAATAGAGTATTTTCTTTAATTTTGCCAAATACAAATAGGCTAGATATTGTAACTATAATTCTTGCTTGATAACTGTTTTGCTATATATTATTTTACTATGTTAAAGTTAAAACTTTCCTTTTTGATTAGACAAAAAGGGGGAAGTGTTGTGGGATGTCTTTCTGTATACTGTGAATATATGTGGCTCCCTTTGGATAATAAATAAAGCTGCATTGGCCTATGGCAGGGCAGGATGGAGCCAGGCAGGAAAATCCAAAAGAGATAGTGAGAGAAAAAGGGTATTGTCGAGGAGACACAGGCCCACTGCCAAAGGAGCAACAAGATGCCAGCAGACTGATAACACTACGGCCACATGACAACATATAGATTAATAGGAATGGGTTGAATTGAATTGAAAGAGCTAGCTAATATAAGCTGAATACATAGTTGGTAATTAATATAAGCCTCTGAATGATTATTTTATGAATGGTTGCAGGAATACAGGGCCAGGTAGGACTGAGAAAACTTCTGACTACAGATCCAACTATTGGGGAGCACAGGGTGTTTAAGTGCAAGTTCATACATTCACCATTCCTGTATATTTGATATCAAAAAGTAACTCAATTAAAATGAGGTACAGATCTTAATAGAGACTTCTCAAAAGAGCAAACTCAAATGGCTGTGAAACACTTAAAGAAATGTTCAGAACAATTAGTCATCAGGGAAATGTAAATCAAAAATACTTTGAAATTTCATTTTACACCTGTCAGCATGGCTAAGATCAATAAAAGAAGTGAGCTCATGCTGGTGAAGATGTGAAATAAGGGGTACGGGCATTCACGCATTGCCTATAAGACAGCAAACTAGTTCAGCCACTATGTTTTGGTTACATGCTTCATCCTACCACAGAGGTACTTGATCTACCAGGGTCATTACTGGTCCATTCATAGTATCAGAACTTTGAAACAGTGGAGATATCTGTCAGCAGATGAAAGTGTATAGAAATTGTGGTACATTTACACAATGGAGTATTACTCGGCTGTTAAGAAAATAAGTTCACAGTTAAATGGATGTAAGTAGAAAAAATCATCCTGACTGAGGTATCCAAGAGCCATAAAGACAAATATGGTATGTTTTCTCTTATATGTGGATTAGCTGTGAAATTAATGATAAACAAGTTGCCATCCATAAAACATGGAGGTTAGGTACAAAGTAATGTATTTGGAGGGTAGTGATCAATCTCCCCAGGAAAGTAAAATATAATAATAGTAATAGTAGTAATAGTAACAGACAGCAGGGTAGTGAAACAGGAGTATCATGTGGTAAGGAGGAACCATGATGAGATGAGAGAATACAGGGAGAGACAGTTAAAGTCAGGGTCCATTTGAATGGTAGTACAGAAACCTGATACTGTAGAAACTTCCTATAGTGCATACATATACGAAAGACATCTAAACAAAAGTGCCACATAATCAAGAGAGAGGATGACTATTCCTCTGTGTCTATATCTGTTTCTTGTGCCCTTTCTTGGCCTCTTTTCCTTCTGTTTGTTTATTCTGTCCTATTCTGATTTGTCTTTGTTTTATCTTATGATATTTTATTTTATTATTATCCCTTAGATGTCTGTATATTTCCCTACAAGAGTCAGAAAGGGATTATATCAGGATGCCAGTGGATATGGGGAGAAACTGGGAAGAGCTGATGGAGGAAAAAACATAATCATGACACATTGTATGAAAAAATCAATTCTCAATAAAAGAAAGGACAAATATCAACATAAAATAAATAAAAGCTCTATTGCATTGTACTGCAAAATATAAAAGAAATAACTAAATATCTAGGTATATATGACTTACCAAATTAAGACAAGAAGACCTGAAATAGTTAAAAAGAGTTGTTATCAGCAACCAGGTTCAGGCAATAGTAAATGTCTATTTAAAACACATATGTACCTTCACCCCCAAAAGAGCCCAGGACCAGATGGTTAGCTGAGGACTTGTAACAGAACTTTTTCAAATTAACATTAACAATATCCAAATTATTACACAAAATAGAAAAGGCAAATGGCCTTTCCCTTTATTACATCATAACTATTCATGTCACACACTCACTCCCTCTCAAATTCAAGCCCCTCTTTCCAAATTGTTTAAACCTTTGTGAATTTATTATTATCACAGGACCAAAACCAGATAGAGAGTCAATAACAACAGTAAAATTAGAGACCTATCTCCCTGATCTACAAAGATCCTAAAAGTTATCAATAAAATACTGGCAAACAAAATTCAAAGATACATCAAAAAGTTCATTCATCATGACCAAATTGTCTTTGTTCCAGAGATTCAGTGGTAGATCACCATATGGAAACCAACAAATGATACCAACCACATATATTGAATCAAGATAAAACTCCCAAGATCTTTCTTTGACAAAACTCAACATCATTTCATGATAAAACAAGCCCACAGACCTACAGCATGTATAACATATGGCATATATAACAAAAACATTAAGACATGGCATAAAGATACTTCAGATTGGGTATAACCACCATGCTTTTGAATTGAACAAATTAATTGTGTGAAAATAGCCATCACTTCAGAAACACTCTATAGATTCAAAGTGATCTCAATCAAAATTCTAGGTTTATTTGTCACAGACATAAATAAACAATACAGAAACATTATGGATGCACAAAGGACCAAGAAAGCTTAGACAATCCTGAACCAAAAGAACACTGCGGCAGTATCATCCCTACCTTATTTCAAATGATAGTGCAGAGCCATAGTAATAAAACCAGTATTGTACTGACATATGAAACAGACATATAAATCAATGGAAAAGAATAGAGGAGTCAGATATTAATGCACTCAGCTACTCCTACCTAAGATTTTTTTTTACAGGCTGCAAAAACAAACAAAAAACAGCAAGAAAAACACAAAACAAAAAAACACCAAAAAAGATTGAAGGTAGTACAATATCCTCAAAAATTGATGGTGCAAAACCTTTACTTGCAGAAATGGAGCTGGATGCTTATATTTCACCCTGGGAAACAAAGCAAAACAAAACAAAATCTCAATTCCAAATAGATCAGACATTTCAACCTAAGACCTAATAATCTGAAATTTCAAAACCTGTCACAAGGGAATCTCCCAGAAATCTATAAGGATGACCCCAACTAAGACTACTAACAATAGAAGATACATAGCCTGAAGTGGCTGTCTCCTGTGGCCAGATTGGTACCTAGACCAATTGTCATCAGAGAAGCTTCATCCAGCAGCTAATAGAAATAGATGCAGAGACCCAAAGCCAAGAATTAGACATAGTTCAGGGAATTCTGCAAAAGAAGAGAGAAAAGGATTGTAGGAGCCAGAGAGGTCAAGGACACCACAAGAAAACTCATAGAATCAACTATTGTGGTCTCATAGGGACTCACAGAGACTGAATCAACAACCAGGCAGCCTACTTGGGAGTGACCTAGGCACTCTACATATGTTACAGTTGTGTAACTTAGTCCTCTGTGGGACTCCTAACAGCAAGAGCAGGTGCTGTCTCTGACACTTTTATGGCTTTTGGGACCCTGCTCCTCATAATGGGTCACCTTGCCCAGCCTTAATATATGGGGAGGTGCCAAGACTTATTGCAACTTGATATGCCATATTTTGTTGATAATCATGGGAGACCTGTCCTTTCCTAAACAAAAATGAAGAGGAGTGGATTGGAGTGTGGGAATAGAGAGGGGTGTGGGGGAGGACTGGGAGGAAAGGCAGGGAGGGAACTGCAGCTGGGATGTAAAATAAATAAATAAATAAATAATTTATTTTTAAAAAGATGTAGGATATACACTTCAACCTATCAGCACAGGGAAGGCCTTTCTGGGTAGGACTGTGTAGTAGAGGAACTAAAACCAACTACTTAAAAAAAGGACTTTAACAGAGTACAGTGAGTAACCATAGCAATGCTAGATTTGTTTGTGTGTGAACCAATAAGGAAAGAGATGAGTAGTATGAATATTGTTTCTAGGAAAAAACGCATAATACCCTAACATATGTCAGATTCCACAAGTGGAAGAAAGATAGCTTTAAAAAATTGTTAATTTAGAAACTATATTGTGTGAGTGGGAATGACGTAATGCATGCGAGATCAAAATTTGGCACCAGGAACTCTGGCAAGAGCTAGGCATCATAAGCAAGCTCCTGGCAAGCTACTAGGCAGCTCAGATATGCCCTAGCCCAGGCTATATCTATGATTTGTTAATGAACTAAATTAAAGCTGGTACTAATGTGCTAGGAAAGTAGCTCCAAGCTGTGAGCTGTGATACTGAAAAGCTACTGCTGAATGTAAGTATTTTTTAAAAAATGGGAATGGTTGTATGATCATACTGTCCTCCCAAGACATGAATTCTCTAGCCTGTGTGTTGATACCCATTTGTAAAGACTAAAGTCTAAAGACTCCATGCATGGCCCTGGCCTCAGTGACTACTTTCAGAATTGTAGGTAGGCCTATACAGGCCTCCTGTCTGCCATAGCCATTGGCTAGGCTCAAAAGGATCTCCTGGACTTCTATCAGTGCCACCTCCAGGCTGCCACAGATGGAGGACTTCACTGCACAGGTGGGTCAAGCCTGAAATCTTGCAAAGTGTCCTCACTGGAGAAGATTCCCCAGTAGAACCCATTAGCAGCATTTCTGCACAACAGATGTTTTCCACTTAGTGAGATTATCTGTTTAACATTTATATTAGTGTCATATTATAAGGAACATCTATATGAATAAATTAAATATATTCAAAAGACAAATCTTGAGTGGACATTCTAACTGCCTAATGCCTTAAAGTCCACATGCTTGAGCACTCTGCAAAAAAGATGGGGTCATTTTGGTACCTGAGCATCATGCTTGGCCCCAAGAAAAAGATTATTTGGCTCTTGCAGGTGAAGTACATCCTGGTGGTCAGGAATTGAGAACAGCAGGGATTCATCTAAATCATCAAGTTACCCATGAAGACTTGTTGCAGTTTTAAGATGTAAAGGATGTTCCTTGTGGCTTATTCTTGAACAAATATTACACTGACGTATTTCTCTGCTGAGTTATTTGTCACTGTTTGATTTTTAACAGGCAAGGGACATTTCAGTAAGGAAGATATAGAAGTGAAAGAGTACAAGGAAGTTAGAGACATGAGAGAAAGAGGATATAGGTCCTCCTTATGTCCATGTGAAGGCATTTGGGTAGATGTGACTCAAGAGGGGTGGACTGTTTTGGCCTAAGGCTTCCTTTCCTGTTGAATAGCTCTTTTCTGCTGATTGCATCTATCTCTTAGGGCTCAAAGAGTATCTGACCCAAGGTCCAGAATCATTTGTCACTGGGACACAGGGTGATGGAAGTTCTTCTGTAGATCTTTCAAAGCTAGGGTTCACTGTAGTTGCCAGATGTAAGATCATTCAAATATCTGCATGCATTCTGACCATTTTGTCCCCACACCTCATATATCCTGCCAGAGGAGGGTCTTAATGGAATATGTTAGAGCTTGAAGAATGAATCTATACAATTGGAAGGGAACAAAATAAAGAGCAGCTGCTTTTAAAGATCAACAAGACAATTCATACTACAATGTGAACTCAGTCTTCTCTGCTTGGCTAGATAGAGGTTTGTGAGCTTTGCAGTGAAAAGCTTCTGGTAAAGAGGAAGAAGGAGTTCTTGTCATTTCCTCCTGCTCAGTTACCTCAGTTGTTCATTCATGAGTGTCTTTAAAAACTGAATGTGTTAATATAACTTAACTGGCCAACTTGATATTACAGTGTTTTACCAAGCTGCTTCTAATATCAAAAAAGACAGATATATACATATGAGTTTTTACTTATCCCTGATGGATGATATTGGAGGTGGTAAAGACTGGAGGTGTCTCAGACACAGAGATAACAGAGTGAGTCAATTTTCTACCCAGTATTTACAGGATCTACATGAGATCTACATAAAGAAAAAAATCATTGAATGGAAAAAATAGTAAAGAATTTACTGGAAGCTATAATGCAGGGTCAGCTAGATACATTACCAAGATGTGATTGAGGAATCATTAAGAGATACCCAACATGACAGTTTAGTTGGTGGGCCTTAGCCAAATTCTCAGGAAAGAAGCAGGGGGAACAGAGGCTACATATATATTTTAACAGTGTTTGTTGATAAGGAATATTCATTTTACCCATAGGACAAGAAGACTAGAAGGTCAAAGACACTTGTATTTAATCCTTGCTCAGTGGGAAAACTTTGGATCCTACTCCTGGAGAGCACATGGTGTTCAACGTGCAAGTTCACACATTCAGCTCCTTCTCTGTTTGGTATTTTGTGTTCTTACCAATTATCTCATCTTGTTTCTCAGTAGATCCTACTTAAAAAATCAGTATCTATAAGCTACAAACTCCTCTATCAAGGATTTACATGTTTCTATCATCACACTGAGGCTTCCATTTTTCCCTTTTTTGATTTGATTTCCAGATTATGTGCAATTTGGGTCAGGTTTACAGAGAACAGTACCAACTGAAGCATTCAAGCCCATTGCACAAAGAGTCAATCTACAGGGTCAATGGTTTCTCTATATCTGTGTTCAGAGAAGCCATTATAGTGCTAATGGGAAATTTTGATTATCACTGATGAGTAGAAAGTCCCTATTGAGGTGAGAAACATTATCTCATTGAGGAAGACACACTATGCTACCATTGTACTTAGGTTCTATCAACAGAATTATTTCTCTGGGCTTTTTGGTCATTCAGCATCATTATCATGGATGGCTATACCTTACAAATGTCATCAGAACACTGCTTATTAGGATGGCACTGTATTTGGTACTTCACAGGAAATAAGGAAGTCATTGACCTCCAAGGGTAAGGTGGCCTTTCAAATTCTTTTATATGAATAAGAAACACAGAACAGATATCTGTGGGTCTAAGTCTATTCAAATCACACTTACTAGAATAAATATAGTAATGCTCTGCAGAGGATGGATGAAGTCCTGACTGAATTATGCTGTTACAATGGGCAGGGCCATGACAAGGATCTCAATGCCTCAGATCCATGGAAGTGGCAAAGCTTTCCCTTTGTGCAGAAAGGAGGTCTGACCTTTTTTATCTAAAGCCAGTGCAAGTAGGAACTATGTAGCACAGCTCCCTTGTCCCTAATGTTGAAAGCCTGAGATTACTACAGGACTGAAATGTCCCACCCAAACTAGATAACCCTTCCCCACCTCATGCTGTATATAATAAATGTACTGAGTTTCTGGATTACAAAGTTGGTTCCCTCCATCAGAATGAGCACAACCCACCCAGTTACAGATTTTCTATACAAGTGTCTGTTGTTTCTTCAGTTTCTGTTATTTCTTTATTCCTGAGTCACCCAAGTAAGGTTTCCAGGACTCAGCCATGATGAACACCACAATATAGACCACTAGATTTGCGATGGTAGCTTGTTAAGAAACAGAAGCAGAAAACTCTTGGTGTTCCAAACAAAAATGGCAAGAAAGGATCATTGTTTATCTTTAGAACCCAATTAAGGTATGAAAGGCCTTTTTTGACAAATACTAAACTACCCAGAATTTACCGATGTAAAACACCCATTTTATACTGTTTTTCTCATATGAGCAAACACCATGGTTCTAAAACTTAGGGAATTGGCTGATTCCAGGTAGGATTCCATGAGAATAAGTCACAAAAAATTTAGAGTTCCTTATAGAAATAATGCATTTAAAATGGTCTTAATATGATGATTATGAGTGTTTCCCACAATAGATATTGATGGATGGCATTGGAGCCAAATCCAGACCATTCTTCTCCATTGTCACCATTCTGAGATCAAATTGCTCCTTACTGCTTCATATACTTCATATTCCTTCATGACAAAAGAGATATTATACAGTATTCACAGAGTGTCCAGGTAGCCTGGTGAATAGTGAGGGGAAATGTATGATGTTTCCAGTTATACTATGGATTTGTAAGTTTCCCTTCATGATGATGTAGTAAAATCTAATATAAATTTTATCTGGTCTGTTTGGAAAGTTCCTGGAATATGGACAGCCTATTTAGTTCGAATAATTTGATAATGGCTATCAAGGTGCTGAGAAACATGATGGTGGGAATAATGCCACTTTAAGTTTGTAAGGAAAACAGGTTTTTATTTAGACACATCCTGAGCAAATATTACAATAACAAATCAGGCCTCACAATGTTTATGAAGTATAAGATATGATGTATATTTTGAGAAAATAGACATCTTTAATCACTATATGTAAGAGTAGACTTGAAATAGTCTTTTTTTCTACAGGAAGTTCAATTTCTAGAAATTATTTCATTACAATGTTATTTTCTTATCGTGAGACACATGGGTAATGATATTAATTGTAATATTGTAATGTGCATCAATAAGAGCAAGAGGATTGTTAAATGTGTTGATCTTTACATTGAAATTAGGCTTCAACAGAACAGTATTGAAGTTGGAATAGGAGCAACTTTATGATTTGATGTTTCTGAATATCTTAGACATTATGATTGCACTTCTGGGGATCATTTATCTACTTTGTAGTATCTAGACCTTAGGCACCTTCCTTAGTTTTGGATCACAACAGTCCTGTAATTAATGTGGTAATGTAAACATGCTATTTACTCAGAAAGCCTTGTAAAATCTGATGGTGTATAGGTTTGACTTGGGGCTTCAGATTTCCAACAGCTTCAACAACTCAACATCTCCTGTTGTCTCCAATGAGAACCCACCCTTTTCTTGAATCATCACAGTCTCAGAAGAAATAGTGTTGGTGTTAGCTATATCAAAAAAAATGGTGTGTGTAATAAAAAATGAATTATGTAAGAAATACTGCAAAAGTGTTGTGTCCACTGAGTTATCAGTGCTGCATTACCTAATTAAAAATACAGACAATAGGTTTAATGTAGAAAGAATATAAAATGGAATTTCAAGAATATTTTGAGATTCGAGTTACCAAACATTTTAGAGTTTTAGAAAAACAAACTCATCCATCAATACTATTTACCTCCTCAATTTTAATAATAAGACTGGGAAGCAAAGTACCATAGCATTTTCACTTGTGCCTAGCACTAGAAGAAAGCTAAGAATAGCCAATAGGAATGGAAACTCAGGCTAGAAATGAGTGATTGATACATGCCATTTCAGCATGCCTCTTGATCTTCAGGATGAACCCCATGGGTGTGAGTCTGTTACAATTACAGAATGTGTGAAGACATTATTGCAAAATAGGGAAACATGGAGAAAGATTTTAAAAGGGGGATTGGGGGGAGGAAATATATGAAGTAATTGAAGCATGGAAGAGGGAGGGAGGGAGAATATCCAGAAAGAAAAGGTAAGATGAGAGAATTAAAGACATAGATAGATAGATAGATAGATAGATAGATAGATAGATAGATAGAAGACAGACACATAGATAGATAGATGATAGATAGATAGATAGATAGATAGATAGATAGATAGATAGATAGATAGATAGATAATAGATAGGGTAATTGATAGATAGGAGATAATAAATAAATAGATGATAAATAGATGGATCAATGAAAGTGCCAGACATGTCCTGAATGAATTTTTCAGTCATTCTGTGGGAATGCAGACTACAAGAGGAATGGTAGAAACCAGTGTGGTTGCTCCTCAAAGAATTGTTCATATGACCTATCCTGCTCTGTAGACAGCATGGACAAATGACAATGTTTATTGAGAAAACTTTAAGTGCACAAATATTCTAGAGACTATGCATATTATCTTAAATTTGTGGCAAATTAACATGAGTTGAAGAATATATAAATGAAACATATATTCATACAGTGAAATATTTTACATATAAAAGAGGTGTTGATACATGCCATAGTGATAATGATTTTAAATTATTAAATCTAATGGAAAATCAATACATATATTGAAGTACATCATTTTAATTTTATGTAGGTAGCACTATAATGTTTTACTGAGATATACATGAGGTAATAATTTTTATCTCAAAGTGAGTGTATCAATGCTTCTTGTCATATTTTAAAGGTTATATATACCTTCATTGATGATATCTGTTACACAACATTTCCATTAATTCTAAACATGCCTCATACCTATGCTCCACAATTCTCCTTTGTCCATTTCGATGATCTGTATCTTACCTTATGGATTTTTGTGTTCTCAAAATCATGCTTAGAGAAAATCACTCTTGAAGTCTTGTTATGATCAGTGGAAAATAAGAAGAAGATATTTGTAATGAAAATGCAGGTGCATATGCATTGTCATTGGGTTACTCCAGCAGAAGGTAATCCCCATTTGTGAGGATCAGGCAGCCATGGAAATCAAAGCATTGATGGTAATTATGCCTGCTGTGCTGTTTTGTTTTGGTGTGGGGAGGATGTAAGATGGATAACACTGAGATGTCCTCTCTATCCTGAGCAACTTGCACATGCTCCTTCTGTCATTCCATAACAACTCCCCAACAGTGGCTCACAAACTTCAATGGGTATCAAAATAGTCCTAGGGTCTAGAGCACACTTCAATGATTGTCAGAATATACACAAGACCTAAAGTTCAACCAAACAAAATCCTAGTGTGAAGGAAAGGAACTGTGCAAAAAGTCCCACCACTAGTCGGGAAGTTATTCATAGGTGATAGCTGCTTGGAGAGTGAAAATCAGATTTCTCCAATGGTGTGATACTGGGTGCATCACGTATAGTCTAAGACAGGCCACATGCTCAGGAATAACTGGCCAATATAAATCAGACTCTATGTTTTTAGTGACTATTTTTTCTCTTTTTGAGAGAGGAAAGAACATGAAGTTACATTGGTATATAGAGAGAAGGGATCTGGAAGGAGCTGGGCAGTGGGAAATAATGTGATAAAATTATACTGTCTGATACTCACAGTGAATGAATTAATAGGAAGTCTGAAGAATGAGACAAGCAGGAGATAAATAGCATAGAGAACTGTGGGTAAAACAGTAAGAGCTAATACCTCTTATTTCTGCTTTTCAATTCCTCTAAAAAATATTACATGAATCTAAAATTTATTCTCCACTATATCTCCTGTAGTTAGCAATTTCTTAGGTAGTGTACAGTTTAGAATAGATAGGTATCATATATTTCTTCCATGATCTGAGGAAGCTACCAAATGCAATAATCAGTGGATAAATCAAATATGGTTTCTCTTGCCATGAAATATGATAGAACTTTAGAATATGAGGAAAATGTGACAATCATTGTTGTGGGGTAACCTCTTAATGGTCCCACTTTTTAATACTGGAGCGATGGAAAATACCTTTCATTGGGACTCTTACGAGGAAAAACACTCAACCAAAATATAGTAGCCAAATGTCTATAGTGACATGAGGAAATGGTGGGTGCTAAGGTAAAGGAGGGAGAGAAGAGAATTATTGTTCAGCGTCCAGAGCTACTTCAAAAAGAAAATCCTCTGAATATCTCTTTGTGGTAATTGCAAAAACAATCAGTGTGCCCCTAAGTCCAGCAGGATGTGTCCTGAAAATGGTAAATATAGAAAATTCCAGTTGTGTGTTACCTCAATGAAGAGTGACAGGCAAGATGGTGTTTCTAGATGGCAGCTCAATTTCATAGCCAGGAGAAAAACCAGAAAGTTTCATGAGACCCCTCACAGCACATTCATTCATATTTCCTTTTGTGGTTCAGCCTTGAATATCACTTTCCTCTTTGGTGGTCACTGTCTCCTAAAGATTCTTGTGAGATACAACTGTGTTACACACTGACAGGGAAACAGAGCATCCCAGGGTCTGTGTTCTTAAAGGATCTAACCATAGCTGTGGACAATACACAAAATAGAATGCACTAACTAACCCCACACCAAGGATGCTAACCAAAACCTCCCATTCTGAACTGTACAATACTATACAACTCTTCCAGGAAATACAATCAGCAAGCAAAATGTCAGATATAATGTGATCTAAGGCCTACAGGATGGCTATCTAACTTCCTTTGACAAGGTCATCAAATTCAGATCCCTGCTGTCAATTGAGGCAACCCAGGCGCAATCATATCTCAGAAAGAGCCTTAAGTCCCAGTGCCTGGAGGCCTAATCCAGTCACCAACACAGCCAATCAAATGGAGGGCATGATTGAGGGGCGGGGACAGCTGTCTATATACTTGGGATTTGAAGCCTGAGTGAGGTGTGGCTGGGTCAGATCCTGGGTCTTCAGCAACCTCAGAGGAATAGAGTCTGTGTGGACTAAAGCAGCATAAGTCACCACAGGTGAGGCTCTGTCTGTGCTAAGGCAGAATGGGAAGTGATTCTGGAGGGGAGCCTTAAGAGACTCCGTGGAGAATCAGGTAGATTCTCCTGAAGGAGAATACATTCTGAGGCTCAGCAGCCCTTCTGTGTGTAGATGGAGGGGAGGGTGTGAGAAAGGCATAGAAGAATCCAGATCTCTCATCTGCCAGGTCTAGGTTTGTATAGGTTCCCTGTAAATACAAGTCTGGGTCTGGCAACAGAGAGTGACAGAAGTTACCATGCACACCAGTAAGTAACCATCATTGTCACCTCCTGGGTAATAGAAATTGTTTCTTGCATGTAATTCCTGGGTAAATCTGTTTTCAGTTGACCTGTGCAGATGTAGTAGATGGATGCATGTCCCTATCCAGGTCTTATGGTGAGTGTTGTTTTAGAGCCCAGCAAAACCTGAACCTCAAATCCCGTCAGAGTCTTACTTTCATGCTTCACTTCCACTTGTTGGCCTGGCTTCCTCTGGTTTTCCCATGTGACACCACTCTCACTGAGGTAGTGTGCGGAGAGCTTGGTTGCATGATCCCAAATGTAAGAAAGAAGAAATAATACCTGTAATTTTCCCACATTATATGATGATGATGATGATCATTTTTCAAGACAGGGTTTCATTGTGTAGTCCTTGCTGTCCTGGGACTTGCTCTGTAGACCAGGTTGGCTTTGAACTCACAGAGATCTGCCTGCCTCTGACCCCTGAGTGCTAGGATTAAAGGCATGCACCACCACTGCCTGGACTTTCCCACACTCTTTATAGAAAACGTTTCTCAAAGTTTTCATTCAAGAATGGAGGGTGCAAGACAAGCCCATTATCCACTATATATTAGAAAGGTATATGATGCCATGTGGTCCCAACTCTTGGGCTCACATTGAAATTTGGATCCATTACCACATAACAGAAGTTTTGCTTGCTATAAATCATGAGTCAGTGATATTGTAAGTCCATGGTTGTATTTTGCTTGTTTGTTTGTTTTTGCTTTGGAGTTTTTTATTTGTCTGTCTGTTTGTTTGTTTGTTAATTTTGCTTCTGGTCCTCAGTGTGTGTGGAGATCTTTCTTAAATAACATGAAGTACACTTGAAGTTTTCCCTGCTAGAATTCTGGGCATGTGCTCTTCATTTTGCATTGGAACTAATAATTATCAGTGGTTGATTTATTTCAAACATACCCTAAGCCTTTCCCACAATCTTTCAAAAAGTATTTGGAAGACTATTTCAAAGAATATTATTGACCACAGATGGATTAATTTGTTAGGAAGGAATAAGAAGACATTTTAAAAAATATTGGTGTGGTCACATCTTCATTTCTCTTCCCTCTCCAGGTCCCTGAGTCATGATGCCTGCTGTCTTCTTGGTCATCCTGTGCTTTGGAGTGGCCTCAGGTGCTCCAGCACTTGATCCCAGTTTGGATGCTGAATGGCAAGAGTGGAAGATAAAATATGGAAAATCATACATCCTGGTTGGTAAACTGGAAACTGTCCAGAAGAACCCCAGAATGAATTATCATTGCTGCTGCAAGTGTCTAGATACATTAGAGGTCATATACCACACCCTTCACTGAAACATTATCTAATCGCAGTCAGTGTGAGCACAGGGTGGCCGGATTCTCTTTTCCTCAGTACATGGACAATGTGTGCTATCGTGTCCATAGCGCCCTTCCTTTGACCTCTGTTCACTGCAGCAGCAAGTCTACTTGGTCAGATTTTTCCACAGTTTAGTTAGAAAGAAATGCCATTCATTATGCTTATTTCCAGGAAGAAGAAGCACAGAAGAGAGCAGTATGGGAAAAAAATATGAAGATGATCAAAATGCACAATGATGAGAATGGCCTGGGGAAGCATGGCTTCACCATGGAAATGAATGCCTTTGGTGACATGGTGAGTGTGACATGAATTGCTTCACACTGTGTTTTCTTCAGTTCTTTACATGCAGTCTTTTTGTTTTGGGTGTTTTTTATGTGGTTTGTTTGTTTATTTTTGCTTTGTTTTTTTATTAATGTTATTTTCCTGGAAGACTGCTAAGGAATACAGAAAATTGATGACTGATATTCCAGTTCCGGCTGCCATGACAGCGAAAAGTGTTCAGAAACCCCTAGCTAGTGAATTCCCCAGTTTTGTGGATTGGAGAGAGAAAGGCTATGTGACTCCTGTACGGAATCAGGTAAGACAGTGGCACATGCCCATATTCTGAAACCACTTTGAAGACAAAAATACTTGATGTCTATGTGTGTCTATTGCATGTGGAGAGATGTGCAGTTCATTTCTTCTTCTATGAAAGCTTCATACATTTACACAATGGATATTTATCCTAACAATTCACCTCTCTCTCTCTCTCTCTCTCTCTCTCTCTCTCTCTCTCTCTCTCTCAATATCTCTATTGTCATATACCATATCTGTCTCTGGATTTATTTCTTCTTTTGTTATCATTAATAACCCATAAAACCAGTAGGTCCTGCTCAAATGTTCATGTGTGTGTGGTCATTGACTGGGACATGTGCAAACTGCCAGCAGTCATGTCCTCTAGGAGAGTACCATCCCTCCCTAGGCATCTGTCAACTGCTAGTACATTTTCATAAATTATTATGGACAGATAATAATTGTTGTTGCTGGGGTTGGTATTTGTTTGTGTATTGACAATCTTTACTTCCCTGCTCAGGGTAAATGTGGTTCTTGCTGGGCTTTTGCTGCAACTGGTGCCATAGAAGGACAGATGGTCTGGAAAACTGGCAACCTGACCCTTCTAAGTGTGCAAAACCTAGTAGACTGTTCTAAACCTCAAGGCAATAATGGCTGTAGTAATGGTACTGCATACAATGCCTACAAGTATGTTTTGGACAATAAAGGTCTGGAGGCTGAGGCAACCTATCCATATGAGGCAAAAGTAAGTAGATTTTCTACACCACTGTCATTTCAACCAGCTTTAGGCAAGGGACAATTGCAGGATAATCCACTGTTTTCAGGACTCATATTGGAAGGCAGAATCACTGCATACCATCAGTGGTCTCATTAAAGTATCAGTCTTTGCACAGGTTTCTAATGTGGTAGTTTCCATATAGCTGTCCCTGCTTGCACAGAGAATATGTGAACCATTTCACATATAATGGAGATTTCTCCCTGGGAAAATTTCTTATAGACTTGAAAACCTATGAGGTGTCATTGAAGACATGAGAGTTGATTTTCAGTTCCAAATCTCCCAGTAACATTTCACTTCCTCAGATGACTTAAAACAGTCCAGACATGGGGATGCTCAGCTGCAAAGTGCAGGGTTGTGGTTCTGATGCATGCTCCCCAGGAGGTGGGTGGAAGTAACTGAGCCTCTTATCTCTTTATCTTTTAAGGAAGGACCTTGCAGGTACCATCCTGAGAACTCCAGTGCTTATATCGTAGATTTTGTGTCCCTCCCAGCGAATGAGGATTACCTACTGATTGCTGTAGCAAATATAGGGCCTATCTCTGCTGCAGTTGATGCTTCCCATGATTCTTTCAGGTTCTACAAAGGAGGTAAGCATATTTCATTCCATAGATATGAAAACAAGTGAAATCCCCATGCCATGCCATGTTCATGAAATGTTGTTTATCTATAAAATTATATGTGACTTTGGGTTTATGAATTTTCCTCCCCACACAATAATACTGAGTTCTATCTTCAACTGATATGGCCCTCTCATGTAAGTATATCATATTTTATAAAATCTACTGTTTAGCTTATTTTAAAACCATCCTCAATTTGGTGGGTGTTTTAGATTTTTATGGAAACTGTACATCTGAAATCAAATTCTTAATAAGCCTCTTGAACTGAGTAATTTCAGTTCAGTGAGTTTTACTTGGGTTGAGCTTCTAGTTTAAAAACTGAAGATTCTAATTAGTCATCTTATATGTACCTAAGCAACTGTTTATCAACAAATCTATTCTTATTTTGGTTACTTCAGTTTTCTGTGAAACTATATGTATATTAGTATTCTCAATAACAATTCATTCAACTCTTAAGTCTGTCTGTAGCTTACATCATTTCTGGGATCTTTGAAAATGCATCCCTATTGTTGGTGGCAGTGGTCACTCTCAGGTGTTCTGGCATCTCACATCAGCTTCCACTTTATTTCTCAGGTATTTACCATGAGCCAAACTGCAGCAGTTATTCTGTGAATCATGCAGTTCTGGTGGTTGGCTATGGATCTGAGGGAAATGAAACAGATGGTAAATGCTACTGGCTGATCAAGAACAGGTATAAACTGCCAAAAAAATCTGTATTTGAAATTCTACTGACTGGAGAGATGGTTCAGTGTTTAAGAGCACTGGGTGCACTTCCAGAGGATTCACAAAGGGATTCTCTCTTGTAGTCAGTGTTTGAGTACACAGCCTACCTAGAAAACTTTGTCCCACTTAAGTTGAACAAAGCCTGTTTTTATTTTCCCAAGTACATGTATGAGGTATGTGTACATGCATGCATGCATGCTTGCATGTCTATAAACACCTGTGTGTGCAAGTGCACATGTGTAGTGACCTGGTGTTAGTGTCAGTTGTTTCTCAATCATTATCCATGTTCTATATTGAGGCAGTGCCTCTCATTGATGGAGTTCACTGGTCTGACTAGTCAGCTTGTTCCAGGTATGTCTGTGTCCATGTCCTGAGAACTTGCTACAGGGACACTACAATGTTAATCTGGCTTTCAAATGACTCTTTACATTGATCTCCAGCCCTTAACCTCTGAGCTCCCCTACACCATAAACAACCTACTCACAATGTCTTATCATAACATTTCCGTTCTATCACTGGTTTCTTGGGTGTCAATGTTATTTTGTGCCACTGTTTTTCTAAAATCTGACATGTTTGTTAGAACTGAACTACCTTTTCTCTGCTGTGGTCTTCACAGTTCTGTGTGAGATGCCTCCTGGTACTCAGACCCTCAACTTTTTGTGACCCTTCTGTTAAGTTGGCTTCTTGCTAGTTATTGGAATAAGTCAACCATTCATTGATCTTTCTACTAAATGAAAAACATATTTCCTTTCAGCTGGGGTAAAGAATGGGGCATAGAGGGCTATATGAAGATTGCCAAAGACCACAACAACCACTGTGCAATTGCTTCATATGCTGCCTACCCCGACATATTCTGAGCTGCCTGGTGGCCACAAGGGAAGACTGGCAGAGAAAGTATCCAATGGAGTGCCTTCCACTTCACAGTGATCAGCTTGTACTGAGCATATTCAGTAGTTGAATTCCTGAAGAGCTACATTGCAATGTGGATTCTGGGTCTGCTCACTCCTTTCAGCATGGCACCTACTGTAACTGATGTGTCTTTATTACTCCTACAGCAACTTGATTTTAAATGTTAATGGTTATGCAAATGGTGTCTTTAAAATGTTAAATTCAAATACAATTTTTATCTTCTCTCTGTTTTTTGAAGTGATTTTTTTTGTGGTCAAACATGTAATTTATCTTGAAGACAGCATTGTGTGTGGTGATGGCATTATAAGAGAAAGAGTGAGTGGTTCTTATGTGATGGTCTTTATTCTGTTTGGGTTATGGTCTGCTTACAGGGTTCTATATACCAGCAAACTTTTTCTGAAAGACTTTATAAACATTTCTGGATTTGGTATTTTTTAACCAACATTAATTCACCCAGTTTAATTCTCTGTGAAGTGTAATTGTATAATGTACTGCTTCACCGAATTGGACTGAGCTGTAACTCTCCCTTATCTAGTACCTCAACCCTGTACTAGATTCCCAGTTACTGTGTGAAAGACATCAAGGTCACATGTTTGCAGTTACAGGACTGTGATTCAGGTGACACTTGCAGAATCTTCAGTGCTTCAACATACAAGAGTGCCAAGAGAGGCATTTCAATATAGTCGGCCATAGTCACTGTCCTACTCTATTATGGATTATTGTTGTTAAACCTTGGACTTATTATCTGATGCACTGAAATTTGCCATAATAATGCCTATGGCAAAGGTCAGTAAGTATGGGAAAATAGTGTATGTATGTATGTATGTATGTATGTATGTACAAATTTACATATGTTCATATACAGTTTGTATACATGTGCACAAATACTGAGTGCTGTTCTTAGCCTATATCCCCAGCACACAATGAAACACTGGCCTATGCAGATTTGACTCCAGCTTCTTACAGCCTGTGTCTTCCACAGCCCTTCATTGGAATTAAACTTCATTAAATGGTGTGGGGGCTAAGGTGGTTTCTAAATCACTTTGCCTTTGAATTATATTTAATCCTTTTACTTAACTGAGGCATAATATTTGTCCTTCCTGGAGCAGTACTGAATTCAGTTTACATGTACAATATGCACTAAATTGACACAATCAGTATAATTGCTATTGAAATATACTCAAATACTAGACTTTCTGTGTGTCTTCAAAATCTTCCTGTAGACATCCAGAAGTTTCTAGTTACTTGTACTAGACTGTAGCAGTACAGGTGGCTAGAATATTCTCCCTTCAGTTGGATTTACCAAACATCATCCACCTATTCTGGGTTTTCCTTTCCTTTCTCCTCTCAGATCTCCAGTGAACCCTCCCCCACTCCTATTTTACTCTCTGCATCTATACATCTGGTCTGTTTACCGTGAGTGAAAACGGTGACGTTTCATTGCGGCTAGGATGGCATGCATAAGAGTTGCAGAAGATCAAGCCAGCTAGGACCCAAGAATAGATAGGAGAGGCTCAAATGAATTTCCAACCCTATCTGAGAAACTATTAACCATTGATGTCTTATGGGGGGAAGGGGGGTCATCTTTGTTCAGAGAAGTGAGTCCTGAGAGGCTACCTATACTCTAAATGCAATAAGGGAACTCAGTACGTAATAGAAACATTTTAAAAAGTAGGATAACATATGAAGTCTGGAAGAAAGGGAACTAGGGAAGATATGGCAAGGAGTTAGAGAAGATGGAATGGTAAATGAATTTGATCAAAATACATTACATGCATGTATAACTATTAAAGAGAATCTTTTTTAAAATATGAAAAATCAATGAGACCAAAATTCGTTCTTTGAAAAAATTAACAAAATTGGTAAATCTTTAGTCAAATTAAAGAGATTGAGAGACAACTGAAATTGATAAAATTGGAAACAAAAAAGGAGATATCATAGCAGATATAAATAAAATCCAGAACAATCATAAGAATAAATTTTTTAAAATCTCTAGTTCATTAAATGAAAAAACATGAAAGAAATGAATAAATATCAAGATATAAGCCAAACATAACACAAAAATATATAAGTGATTGAACAGAGCCAGCAATGAGATTGAAGCAGTAATAACTGTCTAACAAAAAGTAAGTCTACCCCTCCACACGAAAACACCCAGATCCAGATGGACCCTCTGCAGACTTTCCAAGAACTTTAAAGAATACTATTATTACTCAAGCTATTGCCAAGATAAAAACTTTTTACTTTTCTTTTTTAATTAAAATATAATTACATCGTTTCCTCTCTTCCCTTTACTCCCTCAACTACCATGTCCTTCACCCACTCACTCCCTCTTCAGTTCAAAGCCCTAGCTCTTAATTACCAAACTATTTATGAAGCTAGTATTATCCTGGTACCAAGCCAGAACCAGATTCAACAACAACAGCATCAGCAGCAAAACAATATTAGTCACAAAAATTCTAAAAGTTATTAATAAAATACTAGCAAATCTAACTCAAGGACATATCAAAAAGATCATTTATCATGACTAAGTTGTATTCATTCTAGAGATTCAAGAGTAGACCACTATATGGAAATCAACAAATGTTACCAACCACATATATTGACATGAGAGAAATCACCAGACCTCTCTTTGAAAAAAAACCCAACATTTTATGATAAAGTAATGGTGAGTGTACACTTAAACACAATAAAGACCATATATATCTGTAGATGTAACCAACCGTCTTATTAAATAAGAAACACAGAGCCAATGTAAAGATGAAAGCCCAAGAGGTCAGAGCTAAGAGTCTTACCACTTTCCGCCAGCTAGCCTCTCCCGCCAAGAGACCTCTCCGAAAGGGACTACTTCCTGTGCGTTCGCCTTTAAATAAGAGTTCTTTTCTGCCTTCTCATTGGTTGTAAACCCAACTACGTGACTGCCTCGTCACTGCCTGTCTGTATAGACCTCCAAGTTTTCTATGGTTGGTATTGAGATTAAGGGTGTGTGTCTCCAATGCTGGCTGTATCCTTGAACACACAGAGATCTACCTAGTTCTGCTTACCAAGTGCTGGGATTAAAGGCATGCACCACCACCGCCCTGGCTTTCGCTATGGCTTGCTAATAGCTCTGACCCCTAGGCAACTTTATTTATTAACATACAAATAAAATCACATTTCAGTACAAATAGAATACCACTATATATATCATGCTTATACTCAACATCATGCAAAATGAAGAAAAATTTGGTTTCACTAAAATCAGGAACAAGACAGGGATGAATACTGTCTCCACTCCTATTCAATATAGTGGTTGAAATCTTAGCTAGAACAGTAAGACAAGAGTAGGAAAAAAAGGAATATAAGGTATGTATATCCATGTATCCATTTTGCATTACACAATGCTGGTTGTTGATGAGGTTCATAGGTCTCATAGCTAGGTAGGACATTAGGTGCCTCCTTCCTTTGGAAGCTTTCATGGAGCTTTCTGGTACCATGAAAGCTACTCCTCAGGGAGGGGCCATTCAGGTCAGTTCCAGATCATAAGTCTTTGGGACTATGTGCATGGTGTCTTTAGCACCAGGATTTATTTTGGTAATAACCAACGATTTTCTAATTGGACATAAGACCTGATCAACAAGAGGTATGCCATGCCTGGTATTGGAAACCTAGGTAACTATTCAGTGCTAGTGAAATCCTGCTTACAGGAGAAGAATCTATAACCAATAATTTACTAATCCAGCACAATTTCTAATAATAATATATAAACATTTGCCCTTATACTCACAGGTAAGTGTAGGTGTCACTCCTCATCAAAATAAATTTTTTGAGGCATGCATAGACCCATCTGGTGCCACACAGCTTAAGTGGGTGAAAGACACCCATAGGGCAGTCTGATCCTCATGGTCTGGCCTTCCTGAAGGCATCCACAGGGCCATGATGATGAGCAAGTACATGGTGGAGAAGTGGGAGAGAAAAAGAGGTGGAATGGTGCATGTACTGTGGCAGTTCTGAAGAGGCAAAGGTCTAGGAATGGACTGATGTTGGCAGCCTGCTTGCCACCCAGGACTGGGGAGACATCCAGGCCTGGGATGCTGCCTAGAGCCATGTCTGTGTCCATGGTCCTACCACAGCCAGGGTTTGTATTGATGTCCATGACCCATGTTGTCACCAAGGCCGCAGAGATGCTAGGATCTGGACCACCACCTATGGTCATTTTGGTGTCTGAAGATCTTGTTGCCATCAGGTCCATGTAGATCTGAGTGGCCTGTGCTGCTACCAGGGGACATGATGACATCCAGGCCCAGGTTGCTACCAGGAGCCACATCTGGGTCCGTGGCCCTGCGGCAGCCAGGATCTGTGTTGATGTCCATGGCTTCATTAACCATTGAAGGCCATGTGGATGACCGGGGTCTGGTCAGACACCTGAGTCCATGTTGGTGCCTGAGGACGATGCTGCAGAAAGGGCCATGCTAATCTGGATGGCCAGTACTACCACCCAGGGCCATGGTGACATCCGTGCCTAGGCTGTATTTAGGGCCATGTCTGGATCCGTGGCCCTACTGCATCCAGGGTCTGGGTTGATATCCATGGCTCCTGATACCATCAAAGGCCATGCAAATACTGGGGTCTAAGATATCACCTGAGGCACATCACAATGAATCATAGGCAACTGAGTAAAGCTGGGAGTGTGAGAGATGGTCCTACCTGAGGAAGAACACACTGACTGGTTGCCCAGTGCCAAAACCTCAGCTCAAAAAACATAAATACGAGTGACATTATTTGAACTCAACAGGTTACATTTAGAATATATATGTGTAAACAAATACATGTGCACATGCATTAACAGTTAATGAAAAAAGTCACAAATTTGAAGGAGAGTGGGCAGGGGTCTTTAGGAGGGTGTGGAAGAAGACAAGGGAAAGGAGGAATGTTGTAATTAGTTTACAATCTTAAAAGTAGCCAAAGAGGGATACAGATAGGAAAAGAAGACAAAGCAGTCCTGTTAACACAAAATATTATCCTATACATAACAGACTCCACAAAATACTCTTCGAAATGATAAAGACATTTAGCAAAGTGCAAAAGATATAAAGTTAACACACACAAATCTCTAGCCTCATGTACCAATGGAAAACATGCTACAAAAGAAATCAAATAAATAACTCTATTTATAGTGGGCACAAAATATACAGTACTTAGGAATAAATCTAATTAAGTAAATGAAAAACATCTACAGTGAAAACATGAAGAAATGGCAAAGAACAATGAAGGAAGGCACCTGAAGATGGGAAAATCCTCCATGACTGTGGATTGGAAGAATTAATGTGAAAATTACCATCTGAGAAGAAACATTCTATAGATTAAAGCCAATCACAGTAAAAATTCCAGTTTTATTTTTCATAGATGTGTAAAACCACAACCAAAAAACTTATATGGTTGCACAAAGAACCAAGATACCCAACGCTTGTAGACCAAAAGAATACTGTGAGCAATATTACCCTACCTGATTTCAAGTTATATCACAGAGCCATAGTAGTAAAAGAAAATGGTACTGGCATATGAAACCGATGCATAGAACAATGGATTAAAATAGAGTAGTCAGATATAAATACACACAGCTACAGATAACTAACTTTTTACAAGGATATCAAAAATGTACATTGGAGAAGACACAGCATCTTCAACAAGTAGTAATGGAAAATCTTGTAGAAAATAAAACTTGACCCTCATATTTCACCCTGAGCAAAACTCAACCACAAATGAATAAAAAAAAAAATCTCAGCCCAAGACCTGATGAATGGAAATTTCCAGAAGAAGTAGGATGTACACTTTAACCTTATGGTGCAGGGAAGACCATTCTGGGTAGGACTGTGTAGTATAGGAACTAAGACCAACTACTTAGAAACTGGACTTCATATTACAATTTCCATGCAGCAAAGGAAATTCAGTTGAATGAAGAGGCAGCCTTCACAGTGGGAGAGAATACTTTACAGGCTTTACATCCAACAGAGAATTAGTATCTTGAATATGCACAAAACTGAAAAATAATAAACAAGAAAACAAACCAATTAGAAAGATGGGCTTTTGAACTGGACAGAGTTCTTAAAAGAAGGAATAGAAATGGCTGGTAGACACCTTAGAAAGTTTTCAAAATCTTTAGCTACCTGGGAAATATAGATTAAAACAATGTAAAGATTCCATCTTATGTCAGTCAGAATAGCGATGATCAGGAATACCCATAACAACAAATTCTGATGTAGATGTGGAAAAGGGGACCCTTACACACTGTTATTGGTAAAGGCACAATTCCATTCATTGCTTGTCTTCATTGTCTCTTCCAGATTTTAACAGGCTTCCAAGTCAGAATGGGGAGGGTTAATCTTTTCTCAATGAAAAAGTAAAAATCTAAATTTCTAAACAAAAAGGAAATTAGAAACCCAGACATCCAGCAGGAATTCAAATAGCAATGCCAGCCCTGACAGCACTCATTCTCACAAGCATTTAGAAGATACTCCAGGATATGATGTAGATAAGTATCTACCCTGGATGCAGTGCAGATACAGTGAAATGAAGGGGCTAGACACAGACAGTGGAAAATATGAAAATGCCAGCCACTGTAGAAAGTCAGAATCTGACAAATAATAGCCAAGTACAAACCTTCTCTCAATCTTTTGCTTTTATAAATTAAATGTATTGGGATTCAGTCACACCAGTTCTTTCACACTAGTCTGTAGCTGGTTTGTAAGTAGGGCATTGTTAAGAGACGCATCAGGGATAATATGGCCTTTTATAGAGAGATTTGCTGCCCCTGGTGTATGTTGCTTGCCTTGCTTTAAAACATAAAATACGATACAGTGGAGTAGAGAACTTGCACTCACAGAGTCATCAGAAATGATATGTTGACAACGAAGTTTGGACAATAAGTGATCTGAAGGCAAATCTACACCTCTTCTTCTGCTCCTCCAAATCCAGGCTCCCCAATAGCATTATTGGTACTGCAACAGAACACCTCCAGCAGCCTTCCTCCCCTCCTGCCACATCTCCTTTGGATCCTACAGACCATCCCCTCTTAATACACCTCTCCTCACTTGCTGCTTTATCCCAGCCCCCAAATACATCAAGCACTTCCTGATAACTCACCTGTGACTCATTCCTGGGAAGCAGGTAGGCTGACTGTAGATCTTCCCCCTTGCTTCTGCTCCTCTAGATCAAAGCCCCTAGTTTCATCCCCAGTGACAAAGCAGGCCCTTTGTGGTGACCTCTCTTCACTGTCTCTCCCCATTCCAAGGAATCAAAATAAGCAGATTCTGGTTGAATATTCTGCTCTCCTCTGTAGCATGAATCTTAAATGGTCTTAATAAAACAAACCCAGGAGCCAGTTATAGGGGTAAATGCTAGAAGATCAGAGAAGCAGAACAAGTCACAGCTTCCTCACCTTGCCAGTTCCTCAGCTGATCCTGTTTCCTCAGAGTGGATGCCTCTCTGAACTGTGCTGCTCAAAAACCCAAAAGCTTAACCAGCCTAGTTCCTGGTCCTCACGTCTTATATACCTTTCTGCCATCACTTCCTGGAATTAAAGGCTCACTTCCTGGGATTAAAGGTGTGAGTCACCATGCCTGGTTGTTTCCAGTGTGGCTTTCAACTCACAGAGATCCAGATGGATCTCTGCCTCCCAAGTGATATAGGATTAAAGGCGTGTGCTTCCACTGCCTAATCTCTATGTTTACTATTGTGGCTGTTCTGTTCTCTGACCCCAGATAAGTTTATTAGGGTGCACAATATTTTGGGGAACACAATATATCACCACACTCCTCCCTCTTATGAACCCCTTCAGACCCCTACTTATCCCAATTCCTAAGTGTCAGCTCCCAATACCAGAAACACATTTAAGTGGAACCCCCAGTAGCCATAACTGTCAGCTCCAAAGAAAAATCTCTATGAGAGAAAAGACAACCATCACACTCTCTGAAAACCCAGAGAAGAAACAAAAACCAAGGAACAAAATACCCACTCAACAACAACAAATCCAGAAATCAGCACCTAGACCTATAATTATCCTAACCCTAGATGCCTAGATGCTAGCATAAAACAAAATAAATGACAGCCGTGGAAATATGTCTCCACTAGAGCCCAGCTATCCTACCACAGCAGGCCCTTAATATTACAACATAGCTGAAGCAGAAGAAAAAAAACCCTTTAGGAAGATGATAGAGGTACTTAAGGATGAAATGGGAAAAAATATCTTAAAGAAATGCCATAAAACACAAACAAAAGTAGGAGTAAATGAATAAATCCCTTAAAGAAATCCAGGAAACACACAGAGACAAACAAAACAAAACACAAAAAACAATAGTAAACAAACATCAAAAAAAAAAACAGTGGAAGGAAATGAATAAACTGTTCAAAGACCTGAAAATGGAAATAGAATTAATCAAGAAAATACAAACTGAAGAATTCTGCAAATAAAAAATTTAGGAGTTCAAGCAGAAACTACAGAGTCAAACTTCATTAAAAGAATTCAAGAGATGGAAGAGAGAATCTTAAGTGTTGAAGATATGATAGAAGAAATAGATATATTGGTCAAAGAAAATGTTGAATCTAAAAAACTCCTAACACAAATTATCCAGGAACTCTAGGACACCATGAAAAGAATAAATTTAAGAATAATAGGAATAAGGGAAGGAGAAGATTCTCAGCTCAAAGACTCAAAAATATTTTCTTTTTTATTCATTTTACATATCAACCACAGATCCCCCTCTCATCCCTCCTCTTGCCTCCCCCCCCAACATCTCTCCCCTACCCCTCATCCCCTCCTCCAACAGGGTAAGTTCTCCCACATGGGGTGGGGCAGGGCTAAGCCTGGTACATTCAGTTGAGGCATGACCAAGCCCCTCCCCACTTTATCAGGAATGAGCAAGGTGTCCTG
This sequence comes from Peromyscus nudipes, assembly GCA_902168325.1. Lineage (NCBI taxonomy): Eukaryota > Metazoa > Chordata > Mammalia > Rodentia > Cricetidae > Peromyscus > Peromyscus nudipes. The sequence continues at coordinate 39,447 of CABHPH010107080.1, forward strand.
CCATAAGTAATGGGATCCAGAAAGCTGGTTCATGCACCAGGGATAGATCCTGATCACACTACCTAGGGCTCCTCAAACAAACCAAGCTACACAATTGTCTCTCATATGCAGAGGGTCTAGTCCGGTCCCATGCAGGTTCCACAACTCTCGGTCTAAAGTTCGTGAGTTCCTATGAGCTTGGTTCAGTTGTCTCTGTAGATTTCCCCATCGTGATCTTGATGCCCTTGCTCATATAATCTCTCTTCCTTCTCTTCCACTGGACTCCTGGAGCTCGGCCTGGAGCATGGTTATGGATCTCTGCATCTGCTTCCATCAGTTACTGTATCAAGGCTCTATGATGGCAGTTAGGGTATTCACCAATCTGATTACCAGGGAAGGCCAGTTCAGGCACCCTCACCACTATTGCTAGTAGTCTAATCTGGGGTCATCTTTGTAGATTCCTGGGAATTTCCTTAGCACCAGGATTCCCTCTTACATCATAATGTCTCCCTCTATCAAGATATCTCTTTCACTGCTCTCCCACTCCATCCCTCCCCCAGTTTGACCATCCTGTTCCCTCATGTTCTCATCCCCCACCCCTACCCTTGATTCCCCCCATGCCCAGTTTACTCATCAGAATCTCCTCTGTTTCCCCTTCTCAAGGTGATCCATACATCCTGATTAGGGTCCTCCTTGTTTCCTAGCTTCTCTCGAGCTGAGAGTTGTAGTCTAATTATCCTTTGCTTTACATCTAGTATCCACTTATGAGTGATTTCATACCATGTTTGTCTTTCTGAGTCTGGGTTACCTCACTCAGGATGATATTTTCTAGTTCTATCCATTTGCCTGCAAATTTCATGAACTTGATAGAGGAGAAAGTAGGAAGTAGCCTAGAAAGCATTGGCACAAAAGACCACTTCTTAAATATAACACCAATAGCACAGACATTGAGAGAAACAATTAATAAATGGGACCTCCTGAAACTGAGAAGCTTCTGTAAGGCAAAGGACACAGTAAATAAGACAAAACAACAGCCTACAGAATGGGAAAAGATCTTCACCAACCCCACATCTGACAGAGGGCTGATCTCCAAATATATATAAAGAACTCAAGAAACTAGACATCAAAATACCAAACAATTCAATTTTAAAATGGGCTACAAATGTAAACAGAGAATTCTCAACAGAAGAATCCCAAATGGCCAAAAGACACTTAAGGAATTGTTCAACATCCTTAGTCATCAGGGAAATGAAAATCAAAATGACTCTGAGATACAATCTTACACCTGTCAGTATGACTAAGATCAAAAACACTGATGACAGCTTATGTTGGAGAAGATGTGGAACAAGGGGAACACTCCTTCACTGTCGGTGGGAGTGCAAACTTGTACAACCACTGTGGAAATCAGTATGGTGGTTTCTCAGAAAATTGGGAATCGATCTACCTCAAGACCCAGCTATACCACTCTTGGGCATATACCCAAGGAATGCTCAATCATACCACAAGAACACATGCTCAACTATGTTCATAGCAGCATTATTTGTAATAGCTAGAACCTGGTAACGACCTAGATGCCCTTCAACAGAAGAATGGATTAGAAAATGTGGTACATATACACAATGGAGTACTACTCAGCAGAGAAAAACAATGACATCATGAAATTTGCAGGCAAATGGATGGAACTAGAAAATATCATCCTGAGTGAGGTAACCCAGACTCAAAAGGACAAATGGTATGTACCCACTCATAAGTGGATACTAGATGTAAAGCAAAGGATAACCAGATAACAATCTACCTCAAGACTTGATACCACTCTTGGGCATATACCTAAGGGATGATCAATCATACCACAAGGACACTTCTCAACTATGTTCATAGCAGCATTATTCATAAAAGCCAGAACCTGGAAGCAACCTAGATGCCCCTCAACCAAAGAATGGATAAAGAAAATGTGGTACATAATCACAGAAAAACACAGTAGAAAATATCTTCAGCAAACTCATAGAAGAAAATTTTCCTAACCGAAAGAAGAAACCTATAAAAATACAATATATTCCAACAAAATGGACCTAAAAAGCAAGCTGGTATAGCCATTTAATATTAACAAAATATACTTCAAACCAAAACTAATCAAAAGACACAGGAAAGAATACTACATATTCACCAAAGGAAAAATCTACTACAATAACATTTCAATTCTTAACATCTGTGCTCCAAACACAAGGGCACCCTTCTTTGTAAGAGAAACACTACTACAGCTTAAATCACATACTGAACCTCACTCTCTAATAGTGGGAGACTATAAAATACCACTCTCCCCAAAGGGCAGGTCATCTAGACAAAAACTAAACAAACACTGGAGCTTACAGACTTTATAAAACAAATGGACATCACACACACACACACATACACACACGCACACACACAGACGCGCACACACAGCATTTCACCCAAACAAAAAAGAATATACCTTCTTCTCTGTACCCTCATAGAACTCTCTCCAAAATTGTCTCCAGACACAAAACAAGTCTCAACAGATACTAGAAAAATTGAAATAACTTACTGCATTCTGTCAGACCATCATGGATTAAATCTGGATATCAACAACCACAGAAACAACAGGAAGCTTACAAACTTATAGAAACTAAACAACTCTCTACTGAATGAAAAAATGGGTCAAGACTGTAGGTGTGGCTGTCTGCACTTTACCCCTGAAGCATCATCCCTAGCAGGCAGCAGATAACTGCTAGGTTCCTGCCCCCCGGGGGCATAGCCAAGGAGTGACCCCTTAAGATCTGGAATGCATATATGCTTGCTCTCTCTCTCTCTCTCTCTCTTGGCTACCTCATGATCCTGGATGCTGGATACTGGTACTTCGGACCAAGTCAGACTTCTCCAGAGAACCGCGTTGGATGGGGCCTCACCTCTCCTGGATCCAGTAACCAACTCCCTTTGCTTGTTGTAAGTTAACTCAAAATAAACCCCTTTTGACTATCAGATAAACTACATGTAATTGTCTCATTACAAGACAGAAAAAAAGAAAGAAAGAAATGAAAGACTTTCTAGAAATCAATGAAAATGAATACACTTCATACTCAAAGTTATGGGACACAAAAAAAAAATGGTTCTAAGGGGTAAGTTCATTATCTAAGTGTCTATATTAAAAACTGGAAAGATCTCACATGAGCAACTTAAGAGCACACCTGAAGACTCTTGAACAAGAAGAAATTATCACACCTAAGGGTAGAAAACAGCAAGAAATAATCCAACTTGGGGCTGAAATCAATGAAATACAAACAAAGAGAACAATACAGAGAATCAATGAACCAAAGAGTTGCTTCTTTGAGAAAATGAACAAGATAGACAAACCCTTATTCAAACTAACTAAAAGGTAGAGAGAGACTGTCCAAAAATATCCAAATTAATAAAATCAGAAACATAATGGGGGACATAGCAAAAGACATTTGAAAAATCCAGATAATCATAAGGACATAGTTTAAAAGCCTGCATTCCACCAAATTGGAAATTTTAAAGAAATGGACAAATTTCTCAATAGGTACCACTTGCCAATCTTAAATCAAGATTATATAAACAATTTAAATAGACCTACAACCCCGAAGGAAATAGAAGCAGTTATTAAAAGTCTCCCAATGAAAAAAGCCCAGGACCAGATGGTTTGGGTGCAGAATTCAACCAGACTTTCAAAGAAAAGTTAATGCCAATACTCCACAAAATAGAAATAGAAGGAACAATACCCAATTAATTTTGTGAGACTTCAGTTACCCTAGTACCCAAACCACACAAAGACCCACAAAAGGAAGAGAATTACAAAATAATTTCCCGTATGAACATGGATGCAAACACACTCAATAAAATACTTGAAAACCAAATCTAAGAACATATCAAAAAGATCCTGCACTGCAGCAGGAATCTTAAAAGTTCTTGTTAATAAAATCAAACCTGAGGCCAGTTATTGGGGTGAATGCTGGAAGATCAGAGAGACAGAACAAGCCAGAGCTAACCTCACCTCGCCAGTTCCTCAGCTGATCCTGTTTCCTCAGACTGGAAGCTTCTGAGTCCTCATCCAAATGGGTCTCAGCTGAAATGGGTCCAAAGCCTGAAAGCTTAACCTGCCAAATGCTTAACCAGCCCAAATGCTTCTAGTTTCTGGTCTTCACACCTTATACACCTCTCTGCCATCTGCCATCACTCCGTGGGATTAAAGGCTCACTTCTTGGGATTGAAGGCGTGTGTCACCATGCCTGGTTGTTTCCAATGTGGCCTTGAACTCACAGAGATCCAGATGGATTTCTTCCGCTGGAATGCTGGGATTAAAGGTGTATTCTACTACTGCCTATCCTCTATGTTTAATATTGTGGCTGTCCTGTTCTCTGACCCCAGATAAGTTTATTAGGGTGCACAATATTTTGGGGAACACAATACCACCACACTGCACCATTATCAAGTAGGCTTCATCTCAGAGATGCAGGGATAGTTAAATATATGAGAATCAATAAATGTAACCCACCATATAAACAAACTAAAGGAAAAACTGCATGATCATCTCACTAGTTGAAGAAATGGCCTTTGACAAAATCAAACACCCCTTCATGATAAAAGTTCTGGAGTGATTAATGATAGAAGGGACATACCTAAACATAATAAAGGTACTTTACAACAAGCCTATAACTAACATCAACTTAAATGGAGAGACACTCAAAGCAATTCCACTGAAATCAGGAACAAGACAAGGTTGTCCACTCTCTCCAGAACTTTTGAATATAGTACTTGACATCTTAGCTAGAGCATTAAGATAACTGAAGGAGATCAAGGGAATAAACATTGAAAAGGAAGACCTCAAAGTATCTTTATTTGCATATGGTATGATAGTGTACATAAGTTACCATAAAAATTTCATCAAGAAACTCGTAAAGCTAATAAACACATTCAGCAATGTAGATGGATGCAAATTTAATTCATAAAATTCAGTAGTAATCTTGTATACAAATGACAAACAGATTGAGAAAGAAATCAGGAGACAACACATTTCACAATAGCCTCAACTCTGCTCCATGATTATCCTCTCTCATTCTAGACCTGGAGAAGAACACTGAGCAGTAACCATGGCAATGCTTTATTATTACCCTGCCTTGAAAGCTCCCCCACAAAACTAACTAGCCACTCCTTTTTAATTTAGCATCCCTCTAGTTCTCAGGACACAGGCAGAATAAAGTCAAGTTATTTAGTAGAGTATAATACTATTGGCCACTAGGCAAGCTCCCAATAGAGTCTTTTCCCTCCCCTCAAACTTCATAAGCCTAACTTCCAAAATCTACATTTTTATCAGCATTTGGCTCTTCTAACCTTCAAGCAGAATAGCCCATTAAGTTCTACCTCTAGCATTATAAGGCTTTTCCAGCCCACAGATCCAAATGTTTACACACACACACACACACACACACACACACACACACACACACACACACACAAGCAACCCTCAAACCATTTTCAAAAGCCTAAGAAGTGCATCATAAGGTTTCTCAGAGCAACAGCTCCATTCCTGGTTATCTATTTCCCACAGTAACCATTTTTTCCCCTCAGTTCTATGAGGAGTACCTCACATAAAGCAAGTTCAATATGGAGGGGCTTATTTTGGCTAATCGTTTCAGAAGGAAGACAGCTAATATTGGCAGGGTAGGTGGCAGCAGAAGCTTGAGTCAAGAAGCAGAAAGAGGTAGGTGATGGTGCTCAGTGTGCCTTATCTCCTTTATTCAGACTGAGATCCCCTGTGATGGTTGACAGCATCCACACTCAGGGTGGAGCTTCCCTCTTCAGTGAAAAATTTTTAGAATCACTCTCATAGACACAACTGAAGATGTGTTTCCTGCATGATTCTACATCCAGTCAAGTTGACAATGAAATCATAACACCAAACAATTCACCAGTGGATCTAGATCTACACTAGTGCCTCTACTGGCCAATATCGGTATTGACGTTGGACTTAAATGGCACAGTATCTCAGACTCCAGCTCGGGTCAGCTATGCTTCCAACTTAATACCATTCATAAAATGCTGAAGACCCAGCTTCAGCAGGTCAGACAAACTGAAGAGGGGATGTGGGGTTGGTGAATACTCAACACACACACAGGAGACTTATCTGAGAGGGGCAAATCATAATCCTTCATTTTATTTTTCTCTTTTTTCTCCTCTTCATTTTTCTCTTATCTCTTTTATATCACCTAAAACAAGAATTTCTATGCAAGAAAAGATTATCTCACAACTACAAGTTACATATTTTCCAAAAACAAAATAAAATCTTTTCACAGGAAAAAAAATCACATTATGATCACTAGTTATATGTTTTTCTTAGAAACCCACAACTAGCTAAACATTTTCCATGTGTTATATATAACATCGTCACTGCCAAATCAATGATTCTTTTATTACTAATTAACAAATTTTTAAGCATGCCAAGTATATTTCAGCCATTTCCTTTTGTACTGTCAGGCAGCTGTCTGTGGTTTCAGTGCAGCAGATTCCTATCTATCCTAGAAACTTTACAAAACCTTAAACAGGTGGTCTAGCTAACCATCTGCTTTTCTTTTTTTCTTAATACACAATAGGGTCATTTAATTTCCTTTCACAACTCGATTTCTTCAAGGTGCATACCGAAACTTGTGATTAATTCTGTAAGCTACATGACCAAGGAACTCATACCTAACCTTGGGTGTAGGGACATAATTGCTTTCTTTGATCATCAGCCTGTTTTTCTACAGACAAAATTCATGGGTCTAAAATGCATGAACTTCCTTCTTCTTATTTTCCATCCTTGAAGTCTCACATCTAGCAAAGGGGGGTGACTTCTACTCTTCTTTTTGTCCTTTGCATCTCTCATTGGAGCGATTGTCAGAGCAGCCTAAATCATTTCCTTGTCATCTTCACTAGCTGCTTTAACCACTGTACCTTTTAGGCTGACTCGGAAAGTTCAATTAAATCATTGAACCAACTAAGCATCATTGCTCTTATAAAAAAATCGTCTTCATTATGATATGCAGTAAATTGCTCAATAAAGAGTGGGGTTTTCCCATGAAACAGTCACATTATGCTAGACACAGTGGGATCCTTCCACAGAGTAATCACACCATGCCAAATACAGTAAGAACACAATAGCAGCAAACAGCAGGTGCCAGGGGCACTCTGCAGACAATACCCTTGGGGCTTTGCCTTTCCAGTGTGTACCCATCACAGCTTTGCTATCTGGTGGGTGGTCCATAAATTCCATTGCTGACTACAGCTCCTTCAGTATGGCCACTGCCAATAAGAAGTCTATAGGAGGACTGATTCATAATTCACTATCTGAGAGTTAATGATTCATTCCAGTCAGTACACTCCTAAAGTGTCCAATAGGCCACATAGAATCCAAGAAGATAATTACAGTTTTAGTATAACACTTTAAAATTTTTTAAAAATCACATACATTTATAAAATGAAGCATGATCATATCTACCCCCATTTCCCTTCCCAACTTTCTCCATGTCTCCCATTATTCTCCTCCCCTATTAAATTTTTATAACTTTGTTAATTAGTTTGTGTCTCTGTGTCTCTTTGTGTGTGTGTGTGTGTGTGTGTGTGTGTGTGTGTGTATTCTACTGTGTACATGTGGAGTTCAGAAGACAAATTGTGGGAATTGGCTTTCTCTATCATGTGAGCCTTGGGGAGTGAACTTAGATTATCAACTATGGCATCAAATTTTTTTATCTTCTGATCCATCTCACTGATCCCAACATTTTTTATGCAAAATAAAATAGAAATAGAATTCCCAAACCAGTTGTAATATAGCAAAAGAAATCCTAGGAGTAAAGTGTATATCAATAATCAGATAACAAAATAGAAAGCTCTCAAGTAACTATTGTTACTTCATATAAAAAACAGAGAAGCAGGACAAAGAAAATGTCATATATATTGTGTATATAATGTATACAATGTATGTTATATATATGATGTATATGTATATGGCATACAATATCAATAAGCAAGTAGTTGATTTCTTTGAAAAATAAATAAGCAAATCTTTATGTAACTATACCAATAAAAAAAAGAAATGAATTGATTCCCATCACCTACAAAAAGATTCACAACCTTCTGCAACTCTAGTTCCAGGAGATCTGATGCCTTCTTCAGCTTCTTTATGAAGCAAGGATGCATCTGCTATACAGACACACATACAGATAAACATACACACAAAATAAAAATAAATAAATCTTTAAAAATTAAATCTGAAATAAAAAGGGAGAAATTACAACTGAAACCAAGAAATAAGAACATTATGGAAGTATATATAAAAAAAATTAAGCACCAAAACGATTAGAAAGCCCAGAAGAAATGGATTAAATTAGGTCCATACAATCTATCAATATTGAATTATGAAAAAAAAACCTTGAAATCATGAATGGACAAGCAACCTGCAATGAGATTGAATCACTAATGAGAAGCTTTCTATTGAACAAAAATGGAAGGTTAGAGAAACGCAACATCATCCTGTGTCTACAGAACTTGAAACAAATTATCAGGTGAACAGATACAGAAGTAGGTGAGTCTCAGGGGCAGCCTTAGTATGGAAGTAAAAATCCTAATACTGAAATTTAGAGGAAATTCTGAACTCAGACATAAAGAACCGAACATCCTGGGGATGGGAGAATCCCATGTTGGCTGCATGAAGAAAATATATCAGCATTTATTCAAAAGCCACTGCAAAATGTAGACAGGCAGGGGCAGGAGACGATAGACAAGGAAAGAAAGAGAAAAGAAACCAAAGACAATTATAAGTATTGCCCCCAAGTAGAAAAATGTAAAATTAGATGATAGTCTAATGAAACAAAAGCAGTTGTATTTTAATATGAGATATTTTTAAAAATCCTTATAAATGTATAGGAAGTGAGATGAATCATAACACAAGAAATAAAGGTGCAAAACTGAGGTTTCAGAATGGCTTTTTATGAGTCCTTGGAGACAAGGACGCTAGACGTGAACAGGTGACATTGAGCAGAGCTTGTGGACTTCTGCCTGTCTTTTGGTTCAGGCTATTGCCCCGCTGTATTGGACTAGATTCTGAAACCATCCAGTTTTCTTCCTTGCATATGAGGGCCCTCTGCTGGCCACAGTTAGGTTTGCCTCACCTTCCAGAATTTTCCCAATTCATGCTCCTTGGGATGGCTGCTGTAGCTGAGAACTTCTTTCCAAGTTCAGTGAAAGTTCCACAGCATGAAGATCTGTACAAGGTTACCTGCCTAAGGACTTCCAATGACTACCGAGTAGTAAACACTCCACTGGCAGTGTGCTACTGTGGATATTATGAGCAGCCTTAGCACCTCAATATACTGTCCACTGCAGCCAAGTATGGCAGGCGGCTCCAGAGTCTGAGTCACACCCTGGGTCAGGCTCAGCGCTGAAAGATGCTTTCATTTTCTTTTCTCCCCACAAACTTCCCAGCCTGGGAACGCTCTGCTCCTCAAATCCTGCAGCCTGTGTCTGGTCTTCCCGTGTGTCTGCTCTCCACTAGTTCTCAATCTTCCTAACTGGGCGATCCTTTAATACAGTTCCTCTTGGTTTGGTGATGCCCAACCATAAATTGTTTTCATTGCTATTTCATAACTGTAATTTTGCTACTGTTATGAATCATGATGTAAATATCTATGTTTTTCAATGGTCTTAGGCAACCCCTGTGAAAGGGCAGACTTCCTAGGGGTCGCACCCACAAGTTGAGAACAACTGTTCTAGACTCTCACCCAGGGACTGTGTGAAACCAAATTGAGGCAGTTTACACAATAAAGTACCTTGGTCTCAGGACCCTAGAAAAGTTAACTTTTAAATAATAAATTCTCTCTGAAAATGTATGTTAACCATTGCTCTCTGGCCCAACAAAACAAGCTGAGGAATCACTGTCTCAGAAAAATCTGCAGTTGGCTTAGAGTCTCATGACGGCTCAGGCTTGCTCTGAAGGTAGAACTGTGTCGACCCACCTCTATAGTGATATTTTGTCCCCCAATATATTGTGCACCCTAATAAACTTATCTGGGGTCATAGAACAGAACAGCCAATTGCTGTGGATATCACTCTGTATCAATAAAGTGCTGATTGGCCGGTAGCCAGACAGGAAGTATAGGCGGGACTAACAGAGAGGAGAATTGAGGGAACAGGAAGGTAGAGGAGAGACTGGCTGGAGCCGCGGCCAGGAGAAGGAAGATGTAAGGTACCGGTAACCCACGAGCCACGTGGCAAAGTAGAGATTATTAGAAATGGGCTAAATATAAGAGTAAGAGCTAGACAATGATAGGCCTGAGCTAATGGCCAAGCAGTTTAAATAATGTAAGCGTCTGTGTGTTTATTTTATAAGTGGGCTCGGAGACTGGCGGGACTTGGGAGCTGGAGACTGGCGGGTGGCAGAGATTTGTCCTGACTGTGGGCCCGGCAGAAAAACTCTAGCTACAGCCAATAGACATAGAGGCCAGAAAATGGTGGCACTCACACCTTTAATCTTAGCCTTCTGGAGGCAGAGATCCATCTGGATCTCTGTGAGTTCAAAGCCACACTGGAAACAGCCAGGCATGGTGACTCACGCCTTTAATCCCAGCATTTGAGATCTCATGTCTTGCTTGGGAAAGACACATGCCTCAAATCCCAGGAAGTTATGGCAGGAAGCAGAAAGGTATATTAAGGAGTAAGGACCAGGAACTAGAAGCTGGTTAAGCTTTTAGGCTTTTAGCAGCAGTTCAGCTGAGATCCATTTGGATGAGGATTCAGACAGAGGCTTCCAGTTTGAGGAAACAGGATCAGCTGAGGTATTGGCGAGGTGAGGTTATCTGTGGATTGTTCTGTTTCTCTGATCTTTCCGCGTTCACCCCAATATCTGGCTTCTGGTTTTGTTTTTATTAATAAGATTCATGCTACACACCTCAGTCAGGGAGGCTAAGTCTCCACAGATTGAATAAAATGATAAAAATCTGAATGAGGGAATGTCAGGGGACTGGAGGCATTTGAACACAAGAGCAGTGCAAACAGCACTTCTCATTTTTACAACAAAAGCAAGCAATACTCGAGGTGATGTTTACGGTTAGCGTGAGCAAGCCCGAGTGCAGTGAGCGAATGCACATGGTGATGTTACAGTTAGCATGAGCAAGCCCAAGTGCAGTGAGGGAATGCACATGGTGATGTTTACA